>JASAND010011684.1:0-13426 GCA_030248195.1 Trissonchulus latispiculum
CAATATCCCACTTCTGAAACCAAATTGTCAGCGTGGCTGCGAATGGCAAGGCGAAATGAATCTCTAAGTGACTCCAAATTGATACCGTAACCCGTTTACTAGGACGTCAAATACCACAAGCACAACGACATGACCGCATAACAGCACGACCTGAATCAAATGGGTTAAAACCCAAGTGGGTTTTAACCCGTTAACAAATTAATATAATATCAAGCACAATACAGCATTACAAATACAAACAAAGTGAAGTTTAACTCAGATTTTTTCTCTCTTTTAAACAGTTGCATCTATGCGAGAAGCGAAAACAAACGATTCCAATATTCTTTTCTGCAAAATAAATTCTTTTTAAGCTCTAGATTTTAGAATATTAAAACTGGTAAAACTCTCACTACAACTGCAAAACAGACGAGAATGAGCTCTTAGAATTGAGCTCCTTACTATGAAACTATTTGAACCTGAACTGAACAAGGTAAAAATGGTTGAACTGAGCTCACAAAATTGAGCTCCTAATATGAAGGCTGAATCCACACTAAATTTGTCTCAGACTGAGTTTAATTACGTCCCCTCTTCTATCCCTTGTGGTCACCCTTGACCATCTGCTCATTTCCTAGACTAAGCCATAATTAATTTCAGACTCGGACTCATTACTAAAAGCAGATCGATTCAAGGCGAATCCAGACGAAATTATTAGAACCAGATGCATTATATAGCATGCTCCATCCTCAAAACAAATTTCAGGCAGACAGCAGGAGATTAGACCACAATTTCAACTTTCAATCCAAGTAAAACCAAATGCCTTTCTACCGTAATCCGTGATCAGAAAGAAGAAAGGGTTCAAATTAAACAGCTGCATAATAGCTGTTTTCCGTTTTGATCTTGGAAATTTACGGTGAATTTCTTTTTCAGCCGAACTCAACAGTTTTGCAATTAGTTTACACTAGTTAGCCAAAGGTTGTGGGTGCGATCCCCACCTCAGGCCCGAATTTTTCGGGTCTGAAGGTTCTGTAGTGACATCCTTCTTTCTTTCGTTTATTATCGTGTATTCTCTTACACTAGGTAACTTTGGGAAACTTAGTTGAACCAATTTGGCTGCTACTACAACTAAGTTGCTCGAAAGTTGTCCAGTGTGAATTGAATGTACTGGCGACTGAAAAAAAGTTGCCCCAACCAAGCTGCCGCAATCGCGCTTGGGGCGATCTAGCGGCAACTAACACGAGGGTTGGTCGTTTGAAATTATAATAATAGGTGCGCTAGAATTCCTGCATTTGACTGGTTGTTGTTTCAACTGGTTGAATCAATTGTTTGTGCATGTTGCTGCAACTCTGTTGTGGGGCAATTGAAGTTGCGGCAACGAAGTTGCTCCAAAGTTGCATAGTGCGACCTGGACTTAAGCAATTTCTATTTTTAGCTGTGGTGTGGTGTAAGCGTGTAACATCGTCCATGTATACTATACAAGTCTAGTTTTACCCACCACCCGAGGCAGCCTCCCCTCTCCGTTTTGGAGAAATAAGTTTCTACGGTAGTGTTGAGTAGTGATGTGGATCGGATCGGCAGCCAAAATCACCTAGCGATCCGATCCGGCAAATGGCCGGCGATCCGATCCGATCCGATCCAGCCCCGGATCGGATCGATCCAATCCGATCCGACCATAATTTTAATTTTCAATTCTAGACACTTAAATTGATATATTTTCCCATTTCCCATTATTTTGCAAAACTCTTCATCAAACTTCGCATCTGAATCTTATTGAATAATTCTGAAAGTCCGTATCAGAAACTGCAGCTGCAGAGTGATGTGCAGTCATTTTTGAAAAATAACGATTTGTTTTGTTTTCGGAATTTAAGATAAGATAAAATTGAAAAATCAAGGGTGTAAGACCAAAAAAACCTAGCTTTGGTCGTATTTATAAGCAAGCAATGTATATGTTTTAATATCGTTCGAAAATGGAGACGACATGGAAAATTGGGAAAATCTAGAATCCCGGATTTTATTTATAGAAAATCTAAAATATTCAAAGGTTTACTAAAATTTGTGCACATTGAAGATTTAGTTTTCGTGATCAACTAGATCTGGTTCCGCGGCATATTTTTGCACTTGTTACAACATTTTCAACCAAACTGCACCCAATTTTCGGAATTTAAATGTTTCAATGGGGCTTTTCAAGAAAGGGTAGAGTAGGATAGAGTAGAGTTAAAATTAGTCATTTTAACGTTTTAACATAACTCCACTCAAGCTTGATTTTCCGTCATTTAACTCTTTCAGGAAAAGGATTGAGTTAATTATAACTCTACTCTACCCTTTCTTGAAAAGGCCCAATGATCACGATATGGTTATGATTTAAAAGCTCTTGACAATCCTAAGCGGCCGCCCCCCCGCCCCCCCCCCCGGATCCGCCCATGCTATGAATAGTGAACTCGAGAAATTGATACATTTTCAAGTATTGGTTCCAGCTCATAATTAGCTTTAAAATAATACCCTATCATTCAAATGCAAGTGCAAAAATATGCAACTCTATTCGATCATGGATACAAAATCTCGTTTGTGGTGAAATTTTGGGGAAATTAAATATTTTAGTAAATTAAACAATTAATATTAAATATTTTCCGTGATTCAATCCCGATATGCAAGTTGTTCTAAATATCCAGTTCAGGACGATTCTAAAAATATACTGTTGAGGTTTGCTTTAAAGGCATAAGTTCGCAATAAACGACCGAACACAATTTTGGTCGTACAACAGCATATGCAAAAGTGCGTCCGGCGGATTTTGCAGACTTTCCACTTTTGAGCAAACGCACATGGGCGCAAAAGTTTCCTTCCAATTTCCGACAACGTTCCTTATTAGTTGAGAACTTCCCATCGTACCAGAATAAGTTACTCTCAGCAGTCAGCGGTACTGAATTTAATAAGCGGAACAGACTGTCCAAAACTTAATTAGCAGGACATATTAGAGAGCAATTCAATTTGACTTTTTATATATACATATAAAAAATTTATTTATACAGAGAGAGAAAATAAAACAAAAACTAACAACAGAAAATTCAACATTTGAACAAAATTCAGAAAAGATTTTGAAAATTTCTTCAAAAAAATTTTGTAATTTTGTAAAACATTGGTACAAATTTTCAAAATTTGCCTCATTTGCCGGATCGGCGATCCGGAAACATCATGCCGATCCGATCCGGCCGATCTGATCCGAAAATTTGCCGATCCGATCCGATCCGACCCCGGATCGGTCGATCCGATCCGATCCGCCGATCCGATCCACATCACTAGTGTTGAGTATTTCATCGAATCTATTTGTATGTTCTATTGAATCTATTATTTCCTCGACATAAATTATGTAACAAATGAACAAACAGTGTATATGCAAGTTATAGCTAGCACATATCGCAATGGTTGAACTGTATGTTTAAATAGTATGTTGCTCTTGTTTCAAGCTGGAGTGCCTGCGGTATTTGAAGTCACAACCACAATGCACAATGCAACTTCCTATGTAGTTTACTAGTTGAATTCTGGAACACATGAAGCGTAAAGGAATACTTAAATAGTTTCTGAATACATCATTTCTACAATCTGCGGACGCCGTATCTCACCTGATTTATATAGTTCGAGCGGTTAAACTGTGAATCAGTTATCAGGTTCCAATCCAACTACTGGAGCTCAGCACCTTGTGCGCCTGTGTGGTATGTATGGGAATGAAAAATTGGAGCTATTAAAGGATTATCACCCTAAGCAAACCAGAACCAGAAACAAATAGTTCTACTTGAAACGTTTTTAATCCACAGTTTATTTCGTGCATCTAGGACACAACACTTATAATACTGAAAACGTCACCAAAACATTTTAAGTGGCATTTTTGTACCGAAATGGCCCCCACGTGCTCAAAAAAACGGAAAAGTCCAAAGCTGTCAGTTTGATTGCTCTCTGGTTTTCAAACTTTTCCAACGTACATAGTTCGACCCCCGTAATGAATGATTTTATCAGAGACCAAGGGTTGTTCACTTCCTGAATTGGGTCATCGTATGAATTAAATTATTTTTATTACTTCCGTACTTCGTTGGTAATTCTGTTCATTTCATTGAATTACTAAAGAATTGTTGTTGAAATTTGGTTCTGTTGCAGATCATAATTCCATCGGCCCACACAGGCCGGTCCTTTTGCAAAGTTTGAGTGTAGGTGTACCTCTCAACTTTTTTGGGCGCTACTAACATAATTTGAGTTCAATAAATTTCAGTCTTTACTTCTGATTCAGCGATGGTTGAGTGAGACTGCAGGAATCTTAAAATTGTATGTGTTTGATTGTCTCTATTATTCTAATTAGCTTTAAGGAATTTTCGCGTCACGCGAGCAGAATTTTATTTAGGTTTGTTTACTTCGCCCAGTAAATGCTAAGATAAGTCGTAAAGCGTCTTTGGTTCCCGACGAATTTAGAGTTGGCAATCTTGTGAATACTATAATGTAAATCAATGCTGTCTTCTTTGAGGACGTTCTTTCAGCCATTTTCACTGATAAATTGTCAAATGTAAATACTTATTAATAATAAAGCAGTGTAAGTACGTAAATTATTATCCAGCTAACGTAAGCACATAAATTAGATGTCTGGTTTTTGTCTTGTTTTTCTCAGTTATATCAAGAGTACATGATAACTGTACTATAACATAACAGCTGTACGTAATAACTGTAATAGTTATTATGTACTCTTGGTTATATTAAGAAAGAGAATACAGGGCAGGATGTATACGAAACAGAAACTAAACAGAACACCCAAGTTATTATAAATGTGCCAACGATCTATAAACTACATGCAATGAAGAAATACAAAATAGAATGTTACGGCCAGAAACAGAATCCTTAAAGTTGCTTAAACTGACTGCAGAATGTTTTCTTTCAGGTTGAAAATGGGAATGACAAAACCATCTACCAGATATAAGGCCCTTAAGAGGACTGTTGAGATAAACATGCAGAGGCCATCATATGGCTGAAGCATATTTCATTCCAGTCGATGTTAAGAAAGTACCAACAAGGCTCTGTTCCGAGAAGACTTCGAAAATCTTATGCCTGATCTGAGGTTCTCCCCCCCCCGTTGTTTGGAATAGTGCTGGGACCGGTTCCGATATTTGAAACCGGTTCCGGTTCCGGTTCTTGGCTACCGGTTCCGGTTCCGGTTCCGGTTCTAGCTACCGGTTCTGGTTCCAATTGGTAATTTTTATAAAAACACTAAAATCAATCAATTTTTCTATATTTTTTAAAATTGCTATAAAAACATGATATATATATAATTGACTGCACAAACTATAAAGGTATTTTAAAACCGTTTTTGGTTACTTTTTACTATTTACGAAGATGTTCTGTTAAAAAATGTCGTCTGTCTCCACATTTTAGCAAAATGGTGGGTACCTACATTTTAGGTAACAGAGCTTACCATGAAACTAAGTAATTCTCAATTCAGACAGAAATTTTGCTATTGCCTTTCAGAAAGCGATCGTCGCAACTTTAGAAGTAACAATAGTTTGAGGTTTGAGCTAGAAAGCGTTTGAGGACCTTACTGCCAATCAAAAATAAAACTTTCCTCGATCAATCTCAAACCGTCCAATCCAATTTGCCCATTGATTCAACAGTATAGAATCAACTATTACAAAGCTTAATCATTGAAATGCAGCTATCTGGGGGCCGATGGTTTTTCTGAAATCGAAAAATAATAAAACTGGAAGAAATCGTTGAACGAGAATTAAACTTTCGAGCACTTCTGCGGAACACAGGTACAACTAACTAAACCAAAAAATGTATGTGCAATAAATGAAATCAGTCAGATTTTTATTTTACACATATTTCATTTTAATATTATTAGCCGACATAAACATAACTTTGTAGCAAAAGCGCTATTTTCTATCAAAGCGTAATCCTATGTATAGACATAAAAATATGACTATGAAATATGAAAATTTTTTTAATAAGCCGTCAAAATCATTGTTTTCGGGAGCGCTAGCCAATTATTATTAAGGAGTATCTCAGGGTCCAGGGATACTATTGCTCAGCTTAACACCTAATCTGGAGTTACGCCTTCGTTTGCTGGTACACCTCAGTGTAAGTTTAGCACACAAAATATGCAAAGGCAATAGCTAAAGCTCGAAGTTGCCGTAAATCATCAAATCCTTAATGTTTAACCTTTACCAACCTTGAGGAAGACCTTAGTTAGGTCGTTTGTTACATATAACCTTTCCAGAAAACTTAAAGCATTTACTTGAAACTGCTGTTAAAAATATACCATAAAAGATATCAAATCGTCCACCATTTACACAAAAAATAAGAGGCCCTCAAAATTGCAGTCTAAATAGAATTTCCAAAATTAAGTTTAAATTCCAAATGCTAAATTCAAATTTCTGAAAAAATTTTAAAATTTACAAAATAAACCTTGATTGTAATTTCAAACACCAAAATTTACACTAGAACCGGCCTGTTCCAAAAGCCACCGGTTCCGGTTCCGGTTCCGGTTCCGGTTCTAAAATTTCGACCGGTTCCGGTTCCGGTTCCGGTTCTACCGGTTCTTTTAGAACCGGTCCCAGCACTAGTTTGGAACTCGGCCCATCTTCGGACAATCTGCCTACCTAATAAAGTAGTGTATTTTTCCTGTATACATTACTTTTTGCAGTAACCGTTCTTTTCCGTCCCTCTGCGACTCTGCGTTCTTCCGCCGCAACTAACACACCTACTTACTTAACCTATACCTACGTACCTAACTTAATCTATATACACTGTTAAGCTGGATCACAGTCTAATGTTTTTGACATTTCAATATTTTTATAATCTTTTTGGTCTGTTAATAGCAAAGCTTTTACACAAATAAACATTCATATCATGAAGAGGATTGTTGGGATATCAAGTTGGTCATGAAAGGACTGTTGGAAAATGGGGAGTGGGGTGGAGACGGAGTTCCGTTCACTAGGGTTTGGGCAAAGGTATCAGTAGAAGATTGTTAGAGGATCTTTATGAGCTAGGGGACTTTTATGATTACAATTTTTTGAAATTTTATCGTACCTGAACTGGTAGACGTCAGTGTTGGAGTCTGGGGTCCGGGTACCGGCGGGTATCCGGTCTCGGACCCGGGTGCGCTGATTAGACGGATCTAGTATTGATGCTGGAAAGCAGAAATTGTATCTTAATAGTGATATTAATTGCTTGCTGCAGCAAAGTCTGACATTCCGCATGGCAGTCATAGCAATAGTGCAATCCGGGAGGTGTCTTAGGTGACGCTTATCAAAATGTTCAGTCCAATAAACTTTGCATGGAAGCGGAAGCAGAGGGGGCCGAGATGATCCCTGTTCTAGCCAAGCTCTGGGGCCAATGTTATCAAACTCGGGTTGAGTTCAACCCGGGTTGAACCCAGTTTTGGGTTCAACCCTAAAATTTCGGGGTTGGCTAAACCCCGACGCTCAATCCAATGTTAGCAAACTTTTTTGGGGTTGGGTTAGCTTAACCCGGGTTGACTTGCTTCAACCCCGATCTCAATCCCATTTTCGACCCAGTTTTCAACTCAGATTTACAAACCTGCCTTGTTTGAAGAAAGAGGTTGTCGTAGGGATGCAATGCCCACACAGCAAATTAATATGGAAATTGTTTATCGATTTTCATGCCTTCGAAACATTAGTGTTTTTTAATTTGATAATTGATTAAATAATTTAAAATTAAATCAAACTGACAAATATGATTGATTGATTGATTACTTGCTCGATTGATTTGATTGATTTGATTAAAGCTATATAGCTACAGTAGTTGAGTGTCGTTCATCAGCTTATATAGTAAACTGGTGAAACAAGAACGAAAGGGTTGCTCTGTGTTATCTCAACCCGGGTTGAAATCTCAACCCTCCTAGCTGAGGAGGGTTGAGATTCTGCCATTTCAACTCTAAAACCAACCCAAATTTTCAACCCAAATTTTATGATACCTAACATTGGGTTGGAACTCAACCTTAATTTCAACCACAACCTTGATATGTCAACCCGGGTTTGTTCAACCCCGTTTTAATAACACCGGGGTCGAAGATTTCAACCAATCTCAACCAGGGTTGAGGTTTCAACCCGGGTTGAGATGCTTGATAACATCGGCCCCTGGACATTCCTCAAGAAGAATGTTATTAAAACCCTATATCGCTCAGATAGGTTATCACGAAAGGGTGGCAAAAGATGACAGCATCATCTGAAACAGTCACCTGCATGCAATTCACACCACTTCGTATACGAATGGATTAGACATTACCCAGAATCCGGGTTTGGACGGGTCCGGAGAAAGCGATCCGGGTCTGGATTCGGGTCTCAAAATGTAGGCTTAAAAAGGTGTGAATGTGGTCATTCCAGGTTCTTGGTCCTATACAATGCTTCATATTCTATGGAAAAGCCAATCTATTAAAGGTATACATGTTACGTACAAAACCCGAAATCGTACAAAACTAGTTTTGTATGGGTCATTTTGCACAAAACTAGTTTTGTATGGCCTCCCTCGTACAATTCTAGTTTTGTATGGCATCTCCCGTACAATTCTAGTTTTGTATGACCTCCCTCGTACAATTCTAGTTTTGTATGGCAGTGACCGTACAATTCTAGTTTTGGACGTACCAAACTGTTTCAGTAAGATTTAGCAACCATTATTTATTTATTACTATTCAAGTTCGTACATAATTTCAAAATTTGGGAATGCAGTCGGGTAGCGTGGAAGCTTACTTCTACTTACGCTTATCATCTCTTCCAAGACTCCAATTCCTACCTACAGCCAATTTCACACGATGGGGATTTCCATGGGGATTCCCCTGGGGAATCCTCCAGGGACACCACATTCGAAAGTTTTTCCAAAAATCCCCAGGGGATCCCCATGTGGTCTTTTCATGGGGATTCTATCCACACGATGGGGACAATCCCCAGAGGATGCTTGCTATAGATAACGTGTTGTTTCCAATTTTTTATTACTAACACGAACGGATGGAAATGCTGTTTTCAACAATTTAAATAACAATAATACCAATTCGAAATATGATCATCTGAAGACAAAAATTATAAACAAAAAGTGCTTTCTATCAACTGGATTTAAATGTTGTTCTTGAAAGCTTCATACAAGCTTTTCTTGTTCTTAACAACTCAACAAACCTCAACGAACTTGAATAGTAATGAATAAATGGTTGCCAAATCTTACTGAAACAGTTTTGTACGTCCAAAACTAGAATTGTACGGTCACAGCCATACAAAACTAGAATTGTACGAGGGAGGCCATACAAAACTAGAATTGTACGAAAGAGGCCATACAAAACTAGAATTGTACAAGGGAGGCCGTACAAAACTAGTTTTGTACAAAATGACCCATACAAAACTAGTTTTGTACGATTTCAGGTTTTGTACGTAACATACATAAACTTATTTTCGACAGCTGTAGTAGCGAATCATTATCATCTGATAAGGAGGTTGCAATATCAGTTGACGTAAACAACCTCAAAGATTTATCACCAGCGAACTACTCAAACAAGGGCAAGTTGTGGGAGGAGTGAACTAAGCCTAATCATAAATCTGTTACGCCTCTTTTCTTACGGGCAGTCCGTTTATCCATGAGGGAAAAGTACGTGGAATATTAATGAATGCTGAATTGAGTTTGAAATAAGCTGATATTCTAACTACAGCACTAGGTGTCTCTTTTCTTTTATCTACCATTCTTTTTCTGCCGATGAGTATTTTTCTCAGAAGTATAAGCTTATTTATCCCGTTTGTTATGAAAAAAACATAATTTTTGTCGGAATTTTCTGAAGGCGTTGCTTTGAGAAAAACAAGTGTGAAGACGGGAAATTTTTAATTAACGATCGGACAGACTACAATATAATTTACGGTGTCATTCCCTTTTCCATAATTTGCCAGTTTAAAGCTGTCCTAAAATTAATTTGCAGTGGATGAGAAATACCTCAAATTATTCCCCAATTGGTCGTGAGCGTTCTCAAATGAAATACGATTTTCTGGAGAATTCGAAATTGGTACTATATGTTCACGAGTTCACGCTTCTTAATATATATCTAAGTTAAGTTGCAACTGCATGTTATGCTTACCTCTACCATTTTTATGTACATAGCTTTTTACCAAGAGTACATGATAACTAAGAGTGTAAGAAGCGTGTGATAAGTGGCTTGCTACATGATCTGCACAATAACGGCTGACCGCCCCCACAAATTAGACCCATCACTTCAAAGAAATTTGCACGCTATGCTTTGCTTTCGTGCTGAAGCTCGCAACAGACACACTCTGGACTAGAGACCTTCACGGGCCTGAATTTTTAGGCCCGGCCCGGCCCGTGAAAATTTCTGCTCGGCCCGGCCCGGATCCGCCCGTTCGAAAACTTTTTGACCTCGACCCGGCCCGGCCCGTAAGCTAAAAATTTAAGCTCTGCCCGGCCCGGGCCCGTTGTAAGTATTTTTGCTGTTGCCCGAAAAAAGCTGGGCTCAAATTACATATAATTTCATTTTGTCGTCACAGGATGCCATGTTTAAGCGATTTCTCACTGTTGAGTACAGTACGATGAAATAAACACCATGCCCGGCCCGAAGCCAGGTCCGCACCCAAATTTTTCCTACCTCAGCCAGGCCCGGCCCGGCCCGTTTTACCTCAGGCCGGGCCCGGCCCGCGGGCCGGGCCGAGCTTGCGGCCTGAGTCAAGGTCTCTACTTTGGACTAGTTGTGCTTTTGAGCTATAGAACGTGGGCATAGCGGGCGAATTTCCTTGAAGTGATGGGTCTAATTTGGTGGGGACAACTATTATCGTGCAGATCATGTCGCAGCCTAGTAACTAAGAGCTTGGTGGCTGTCACATTCTTAGTTATTATGCACTCTTCCTTTCGCCAATGTCTTTTCAGTTAAAAGTTAAAAATTATAACCAGCTGTAGAGTTTTATTAGTATGACAAGTAATTATTATTATTATTATTATTATTATTATTATTATTATTATTATTATTATTATTATTATTATTGCTATTTCAAATTTTTAATCGAATTAGTTTTTTGTTTGGCTTTTGTATCAGAAACGTGTACTTTTACAGATCTGTGCAATGTGCATTATATATCTTTTAATTTATTACACTATCTTTCTGTAGCTTCAATAGTACAATCCTTTAGATAATGAGTAATTTATCAAAACAGACATCAACCTATTCAGTAGAATAAATCAAATCAATGCTTTGAAGAATAGTTCAATCCTAAACCGAGCTAAATCCAGCAAGTTTCCGAGAATGTTTTGATAACTTTTGATTCAATAACTGACGTTCTTTTGCAGAATGAGCTGGGGATGAACTATTTTGCAGAGAATTTGGACAGTAAGCATTATTAGTTTTCCATCCATGAAAGATTTGTTACGCTAACTTTGTTGGCATGACTTCATTATGATCAGGGATAAACATGTCATCCATACTAGGTGCATCTTTTGAACTTTACTTGTTCTTCACAACGTTTCCAATCTATTCCTCTACCGACTTTAAAGGAGTCATGCAACTCTGTGTACTTAAACGCATTTTGTTAAAGGCTAAGATCTACAGGTCGTGGGAAATCAAGTTAGGAATCAAATTAACCCTATTTGACACATTGAACGTTAATTATACGAGCTCAGATTCGCTAAAAATGACGCAACATTAACACTCACTAATAATTTTTGGTAATTCAAAATTCATACTAAATCTGTCTTCCGTGCTCTCATAGGGTATTTTAAAACAGTTCAGGTGAAAATAAAATATTAATTAAATTCACATGAATGCATCAGAGATCTCAACCGTTTAACTGTCGTCTTTCTATTCCTTGCCCAATAGGTCGTGTTCAGGTGCCGTTAGCGTTTCAAGTTTCCTACTGCCAGCTATTCATTCAAAAAATGTTGTGTAATATTGAAAAAGTGAATAAATTTACAGAATTCTCTTGCTCAGCGTCAATATCTGCTAGATTCTGTTATTTCATTTATTTCCGAGCCACCTATAATGTCTATTACAAACAGCTAATGCTGTGGGGGATCTTTTGTAGGTATATCTTAATGACGCTCTAGATCCCCGGAGATAGCTCTTGACAGATCAAAATGATTCCCCCAACGGTTTTCGCCAAATTAGAAACAGTAATGCATATAATGTTGGTTCAATTATGTGGGGCCTAAGTGACACTTTTATTGGGTTTAATGCTTACTAGGGCCGGGGGAGAATTTTTATGTCCATACACTTCATCCGTTCCTGTGCAAACAACGATTAAGACCACCCACATTCACTATCCGAAAAGATGATAACAGAGGCGGTGCATAAACTTTGCCTAAAAGTCCAAACAACTTTCTTCTCCTCCCCCTAATTGTGACAAATTACGTCACAAACAGGGTATTTTTAATTTAAATTTCTCCACCCTCCTTTTTGGAGGTTACTCTCTCAAGCCTACATACGTCAGGATTCTAGATTTCTTTCCAATTTCATTTAAATTTTCATCTGTTTTTGTGGTACAGTGTGTGTCTTTCTCTCCAAATCACCTTCTGAGGTAACCTAAGCTTTCGCTCATCAGTGGCAGAAGGAGTTAGGGCCTTCTATTTGCACTAGTTTCTACCATTTACTTTATTAGTAATGCAAAACCTTGAGAAACTTCAAACCGAGCTTCTCGTCATTAATGGCAACTTTCTCCCTTTTCCTCCCTTCTTACTGGTGAAACTTGAAACATTGGCTTTCCTGGAAGACTGGAATTAAGATCATTGAGTTTGTTCCATTTATCTTATTTTGGTGCAAAAGGTTATACTTTGGCATTTATCTCAACTGGAGGAGCTTTATTCATATTTCAGACTGATTAGAGAGAATGGCCCGTCTATTTGGCTTTCTGATTGTTTCACTCTATGTTGTAATGGTAAGTGAAACAGTGCTTCATAATTGACTGTTCTGAATAAATTTTAATATTTTGACAATTGCAAATATCCTGAATTCCAGTTTCTTACTTTACTTTTGGCAGAGATTTGTAAGGTAAGATAAGAATATTCGCCCAACGATAATTCGAGCCGATGCGATCGACTATGACCTCAAGATAGACAGGGATAGGGAAAGATTGATGAGCCTGATATGGGAGTTCAGCTGATGGACCTGTGGTGTAGTGGAAGCATGTCTGTCCCGGGATAGGAAGACCCGTGGTTCGAACACCGGTTTAGACCAATTCTTTACTTTCAATGGCGAGTGATAAACTGAACCCGATTCTTCCCTTCTTCATTCTAAGTCCTGGTTTCGTGGGTACGAGGGTGCCTGATCTCTCCGTTCAGCCGTCCTCGGTTTTTTCTTGTCCACCAGCCCTGCTGCTCCAATCAGGTTTCGAACCGCGGCCCTTCTGAATCCGGAGCAGACATGCTAACGAACTTACACCTACGCAGGGCATTAGGAGCCCAAGAGGTCACGTGTTCGAACGAAGTACAT
>JASAND010011686.1:0-20841 GCA_030248195.1 Trissonchulus latispiculum
ATAGTCTATTGTTGGATATGAAAGGGACTCACGGAACTTGTCTGAAAATGATTTTGGGAATCACCTACGTATTGCTATCAGAATCTGAACTAAAGACGCCAGGCACCCGTCATCGAATCTGTGGCGTCGGAAACTCCACGGCTACTCCTCACTACGCTCAACATTGTGAAGACATCTGCTGTGGAAGGGGATATCATGTAATGTATCAAGAGAATGTGACAGAAAACTGTAACTGCCGCTTCGAGTGGTGCTGCAAAGTGGTGTGCCAACAATGCTGGCGTATTAAGTATTACTCAAGGTGTAAATAAAGCTGCTGTGACAATGTTTCATTAGATACATAATACATAGGAGTATGACAATGGTTATATTATCACCGTAACATATCCTCCTTACGCTAAGGGCAGACCAAGGCTCTACAACAAGCAGAACGTGAGCGAATTTTGTATGTTTCGAGCTTTGGGACACAAGCATAGCGGTAGCGGGCAAATTTCTTTGATTCAGTACTGTAGATAGGGTCCGATTTATAGACGCTTGCCATACCCTTATTTACTATCTACTCTTGTTGAAGCCAAAGACAAAACTAGGTGAGAGTAATTGTTATGGGGACCCATGTAGGATCAACACAGAAAGCGTCATTCACGGCCTGACCTTGACTCCAATCTCCAACGTCTGAGCTTACTTTTGTGGGGGGCTAAGGGGCACCCCACTTTATTTGGCTTCCCCCGCTCACTACAAGGTGACAAGAAAATGCCAAATTTTTAGGAGTTTTTTTGGTCAAAAATCCTTTATTTTAGTACTCAAACTTCATTTTTGAGCATTTTTAGCATATATAGTTATAGAAGTATATGTAGAAAACAGGCAATTTTACTGTATTTTTAGCATTTTTAGACCATTTTACTCCCCGCCTACTTTTACTAAAATAAACCAAGAACGTAGTGTCTAACATCGGGAAGGCAGCGTAGCGTACATACTGCTAGCGACTTTAAATAGGCGATCTCAAATAGACCAGCACCTTGGTGCGGCCCTTACTCCATACCAGAATCCAAGCTAAACTTTTTAGAGATGTCATGGACGGGCTGCGTATTCTGGAATCCCTACCTGGATACGGCACCATGGTGAAACTCTGCCTGATTTCGGCAATTGTATCATAAATGCTACCCGCATACGGCAGTATGCGAAACTATACCCAATTTCGGCACTGGCGTCATAAATGCTACCTACGCCACTATGCATAGAATATTTACTGGATGGTCACGTGTACGTTTTATAAAATCGTTATCACGCGAAAGTCTGCAATGAGCCAAATATATTGAAACATGTTAAAATTTGTGTATTTGGTTTCGTGGCCTCTAATATTATACTGTTTTGATTTTGAACAATTGAGACTGATGTCTATATAATATTTAGATTAGATTAATTAGATTAAGATTTAGCTAGCATTAGATCATGGTTAGATGAGATAAATATGATAATCTTGATAACGATTCAACAAATAAAAAGTAGCTTTACACTGAGTATTCACTGTTCTATGTATATTCGCTGAACGTTTCAGTTATATACATAAACTTAGGTTTAACATGTTGCTTATTTTAAAGATCTGGTATCAGTGGATTATGCATGTAATTTGGGCATGTAATAATCTGCGGCAAAATTTAACGTAGGCCTACCCCTGAAGACTTCCGAAATTTTATGGAGGTCTGCGCAATAAAAATGTGAATATTTCTGTTTCTGGCCAGAAAATGAGTAAAAAAGCTTTTAAGGTCGATGTCTACAATTTTATTTTTGTAGCCGATGGAGTTTACCCTTTGTCTAAAGAAAGAAAAGCTAAAGTGAAACTACTAAATTTTAAAAGTACAAAAAATATTATATAGACATCAGTCTCAATTGTTCGAAATCAAAGCAATACAGTATATTAGAAGCCACGAAACCAAATACACAAATTTTAACATGTTTATCAACATTGGCTCATTATGCAGTCTTTCCCGTGATAGCGATTTTATAAAACGTACACGTGTCCATCCAGTGCATATTCTATGCATAGTGCCGTACCCAGGTAGCATTTATGACGCCAGTGCCGAAATCGGGTATAGTTTCGCATAGTGCCGTATGCGGGTAGCATTTATGATGCAAGTGCCGAAATCGGGTAGAGTTTCACCATGGTGCCGTATCCAGGTAGGGATTCATAATAGGCGGACGGGCTTCCTTTACTGACATCTCTCGAGACATTTAGCTCTATCACCGACACACAAATTTTAACTTTAACGAAAATGAATAAAGAAACATTATTTATTTATTTCATTTTCCAGTTTCTGATTTCAGAAAAACGTTCAAACATTTCAGATGATTTATACTTGGCCTAGTTTTAGATAAAATTCAAGCTTTCTGAGCTTTCGGATTTTCTCATTTGCGAAATAATCTAAATTTCTTCTGAAATACGAATTTTCAGAAAATCCTAGACTGAAAATGTCCTTTCTAAAACTCCCTGGAATCAATAAGTACCAATACAAACTTAGCTGTACCAAACTACTTAAATTACTGTATTATTATATTACTATTACTGTATTATTGTATTATATATTACTGTATTATACTGAACTGTCTATGTACGTAAGCACAATTCACAAGTATTCATTTAATTGAATAAAAAGCAAAAGTAAGCAAACACGACTCCGCTGACTGCCAGCAATATATACAATAGTGACACTACGCACTGAGAACACCAAACTCTCAACAAATAAACACTAATACCACTAAATTTATTGCATCATAAGTAAGTATATCTATATCCAAGAACAAAAGCTATTTTAAGATCCTGAAATTTCTGTTCGAAATATAAAAAACCTCAGGAGAAAACATTTTCCAGGTAATGAAACAGAGTGACTATGGAAAAGAAGACCCGATCCCGCCTGGGCCAAAATAGCGGATTTTGTAAATCTGACCTTTTGACGAAAACGTTTGGGAGTTTGAAAGTTAAAATGGTTCAATTGTTGCAAAGCGGCAGTTCTGTCACCGACTTGAATAAAAACAACAATTGTAATGTGTATTTATGAAACGAAATTATTGCAAAATTTGAATTTTTAAACAAAGTATGAAAAAACACTCGATCTGGATCTTTCATATCTTCAGGCTACGTCCTCTGCAATGTAACAAGAAACTGCATTACTTTAGTAACGTTTACTTTTGCTTTGATGAAGAAATTATGATTGAATAAAAACTGAAAAAAAGACATAATGAAGTTGGAAATAAAGTAAGAATATTTCTTGAAATATACGTATGAAGCATTGATCAAAACTTGCTTGCTAATTTCTATAATTTGTCTCAATTTCAAATTTTGATGAAGTCTAGAAATTGGTAAGCGATCGTAAGCTTCTATTTTTATATTTCTAGAACTAAGCAAAGCTTTTACCGATTTCTAGAATAAGCAAGGCAGCCGAGTTTTAGGAATGAGCAAAATATCTTGCCGAATTCGCAATATTCGGAATAGGCACGACAAATTGAATACCATAAGAAAATTAGGTTAGCTAATGCTGACAAAGGAAAGAGCGAATGCGCCAAAGGATAAATCATTTTTCTGGAAAAATTACCCAGACACACTGGCAACGAACGATATCCACCAAATTTTATTAATTCGGGGGTTTATGGCTTTGCGAATTTATTACTACAGCATTACCTAGTGACAGCCTTGCTAAAATGTAAAAGGGAAGAGATTAGAAAGATAACACGAGCATAAATAGCAAAAAATCTGAAAAATTTTATAAAACTAGGAAAAACGTACCTGTGAAAAAACAAATATTCTATTCTTAAATTTTACAACTGAGTTTTCTCTCGAGTCCCGAAATCATGTAGCGACTCTCTAGAGTCCAACTAAAATTCATCTGCATCCGAATGCTGCGCGTTCAGCTGCAAATTTGGTTACAGATGCAGATACAGATACAGATTGCACAGTGCAAACATTAATAAACCCTACAACTTCCGAGCCTATAGCAACTGCATGCACACACATGAGAATTATCTAAACAAAACAACCTTCATACTAAACACTGTTCAAAATATTCCATTTTTCATTGAGCAATCCTTTCCAACGTAGCCATCAGGTCATCAAAGGGAGCCACAAAGTCTAAGGAGGTCAGACTGTCAGGTTGGCTGGAGGCAGGATTATTGAGAGCAGACTCCAACGCTTTGATTTGTGAGGACACCTGAGCAACTTTTTGTCGGACCAGAACCCGCTGTTTAGCAGGCTGTTTGGACAGGGAGCTCTAAACAGAAGACCGATAATAATGACTTATCCAAAAAAGGCCAAGAACAAAAATACTGGAGTCCCAACCAAGTTAACAAAGGCAAGGTTTGGATTTTCACTTATTTTCTCACACTCTTTGAAAACACATTTCACACTAAAATTTTGATTTTCAGAAGTACAATTTTATTGCTTTCTTTAAAAGTTTTGCAGTTACACTAATTATAGAAAAGAGAGGGGGGGGCGGGGGGGGGGGGGGGGGGGGGGGGGGGGGGGGGGGGGGGGGGGGGAGGGGGGGGGGGGGGGGGGGGGGGGGGGGGGGGGTTTGGGAGGGGATGAAAGGAGGGAGGATGAGAGAGGGAGAGGAAAGGGAGGGAGAGGGGGGAGGGAAGGTGGTGGTAATTTCTTTTAGAGATAAGGGAGTAAGGGAAGAGGGGAGGAGGGGAATTTTAGACAAAGTTGGTTCATGTATCTTAGAAAGAGAAAATGTTAAGCTCATTTATGGCTACTTATTGTATTGATGAGTTATAAGGGTTCAAAGTTGATGTCTAAAAGGATCACCACTTAATGGTGGATACTGGATTTATATATATAGTACTGCATATGTGCTGCTTGGATTCCTGTTATATGAGAGATCAGTCCAGTTTCGTGAGCCTATAGAGGGAAAATAATACTTATTCACAAATTTGGTTGGGATTGATATATCAGTGCAAAGATTCAATGTTTCAATAGCGTTTTATGGCAAATGAAAATTTTCACTTGGGGGCCAGACCCCCTTTTTGGGTTTTAGCATGCGTTTCGTTTACAACAGATTTACGCAAAGGACCTTATAAAAATTTTGCATGTAGTGTTCATACAATTGTTGAGCGAAAAATAAAAATTTTACCCCCCCCAGACTTCGGTCCAAACCGCTGAAAATTTTTTCCTACGTACTGATTAGTAGTGCTGCGACTCTGCCAGACTTGGTTCAAACACTGCGGCTCATCAGGAGAGTGGACTAGTTCTTTAGGATGCTTTGGAAAAATTTCAAAATAGTTAAAGATAGTTTCGGCCAGTCGCCTCATAAAGTGTCATTAGTGTGGTGAACAAACATATATGACATCCAAAATATGAAAATTTCATTTTGAAAACTGTTAACAATGGGTAGGGTAAGAAATTGGACAATTCCCTAATATTTCGATAATTAAAATATTTAAAACATGAAACATGAAATTCTAACAGAATGAAATTAATAAATTTCATCAACGTTTCCTTAAATTATATATATATTTTTGTTAAGTACGTATATACTCAGAAAGGAGGAACTCGATAGATTCTGAAGACAAGACAAAAACTATTCTCGTTCCAAAATATGCAACATTCCTCATTTTGAAAACTGTGAACGAAGGATAAGAAATTGGACAAGTCCCTAATATTTCGTTAATTAAAACATTTCAAAACATGAGACATGAATTTCTAAAAGAATGAAATCAATAAATTTATCACCGTTTCCTCAAATTATATATATATATATATATATATATATATATATAGATTTTTTGGTAAGTACTCAGAAAGCAGGAACTCGATAGATTCTGAAGACAAGACAAGAACTATTCTCGTTCCAAAATATGAAAAATTTTCTCATTTTGAAAACTGTTAACAATGGGTAGGGTAAGAAATTGGACAATTCCCTAATATTTTGATAATTAAAACATTTAAAAAACATGAAATTTTAACAGAATGAATTAACAAATTTCACTGCTGCTTCCTTAAATAATATTTTTGAAACGTACTCAGAAAGCAGGAAATCGATAGATTCTGCAGACATGACAAAGCTATTCTCATTCAAAATATAATACATTTATTTATTCAATGTTAGTTCAATGCTAATACATAGATAATTCCCAAAATATACACTTTAGGCTAGAGTAAGAATTAGTAAGTATTAGTACGGCTTCAATAGTACGTAGATATACTTTAGTACGACATAGGTCGTAAAGACTTTAGTACGACGACAGTCGTAAAATACTTTAGTACGACTATAAGTCGTAAAAGGGTGGGGTATGGAGCTAGGAGAGACCAATTTTACAAAAACTTTGTTTTCTTAAAACCCGTTAGTATGGAAGAGAGTTTAGAAGGAATTATATACTTTCAAAATTATGAAGCATATAGCACATAAATTTTTCGCGATTATCATGAAAAAGGAAGAAATAAACCAGAAAAATTAGGAGGATAGATTTAGGTACGTTGGAATCGAAAAAACTTAACTCTATTTAGAGAAAGAAAATTGGTAAGCGGTAATAATTACTTATACGGAAAATAGAGCGCAGCCGCGCTAGAGTGGTAAGGAAAGGGACGAGAGTAAAAACTCTACAAGTACCCTAACCTGTTCACTCAAAACAATTATAGAAACAAGTTCGTTTACGTACCACTATTTTTCCTTTTTCGGAATTTATTTCTGGGATGAAGTGAACAAAAACAGAAGCCCGTCAAATATTAAAGAAATAAACAAGTAATAAAAATGCTCCTCCGGAGCATGAAAAAGTAATACGGGTAGTGGTGAGGTTGTAAAATCAAGAGAGGACTAGTCTTAAAAATGCCTAATATGGGGCTAGGTTCAAAAAAAGAAGAGGACTAGGTTGTGGGCGAATTAATATGGGCACAGCTTCGCCGAGCAACCCATATTCGCGGACTGAAAAAGTTATATACATATTATACGTACCAGTAGTTACGGTAGGTAAATAATATACAACTATGATAAACGAGTTTTAGTGGAAGCAGACATTTCTTTCGATAAACTCTGAATATTTATCTACTGAGCGTTTTAACCATTTATAAGAAAAGAACATATTTCAACAATAACTTCAGGATCAGGCCTCTCTCTGGCGATCTTCTATTTCTATTCAACCGTTAGCGTTACAATCATAGCCTCGGTTTTTTCTCGTTGCTAGTCGTAGTCCAGCACAACCAAATAATATACTATATAGTTTATTTATATGTAATTGCTGGAATTGCATTTATTGACTGACATTAATTGCTTTGTATATGGCAATCGAAATGGCGAAGCGTGAAAGCCCGCGAATATGGGTTGCTCGGCGAAGCTGTGCCCATATTAATTCGCCCACAACCTACTCCTCTTCTTTTTTTGAACCTAGCCCCATATTAGGCATTTTTAAGACTAGTCCTCTCTTGATTTTACAACCTCACCACTACCCATATTACTTTTTCATGCTCCGGAGGAGCATTTTTATTACTTGTCCTTCTGTCATTTTAAAGGTTCCCTTCCAGAGTGAGCTAACGCAGATAAGGAGCTTGAACAATGCAATGGGCTTTCATTTGATACCAAACATGACCACTTTTGAAGACTATTTTGACCCAGCCAGCCAAAGGTCGGTGGAGCTACTTTTTGTGGCTGGTATAATCACAAAACTTCATCGCCTCGCCAAGGGCTTTCATTTGACACCAAACTTGACCACTTTTGAAGATTTCAATTTGACCCACACCG
Source organism: Trissonchulus latispiculum (assembly GCA_030248195.1). Taxonomy (NCBI): domain Eukaryota; kingdom Metazoa; phylum Nematoda; class Enoplea; order Enoplida; family Ironidae; genus Trissonchulus; species Trissonchulus latispiculum. The sequence continues at coordinate 7,722 of JASAND010011686.1, forward strand.
GACCCACTGTGGGTGGGGCCCCACCCACAGGACGTGGGGCCACGTTCTGGAGGTGGTATAATGACAAAAGTTGATCGCCTCGCCAAGGGCTTTCATTTGACACCAAACATGACCACTTTGAAGACTTTAATTTGACCCACACCGGACCCACTGAGGGTGGGGCACCCACCGACAGGTCGGTGGGGCCACTTTTGTGGGTGGCATAATGACAAAAGTTGATCGCCTCGCCAAGGGCTTTCATTTGACACCAAACTTGACCACTTTTGAAGACTTTCATTTTTGACCCCACCGGACCCACAGTGGGTGGGGCACCACCCCAGGTCGGTGGGGCCACTTTTGTGGTGGCATAATGACAAAGGTTGATCCCTCGCCAAGGGCTTTCGTTTGATACCAAACTTGACCACTATTGAAGACTTTCTTTATTGACCCACACCGGACCCACTGTGGGTGGGGCACCCACCCACAGGTCGGTGGGGCCAATTTTTGTGGGTGGCATAATGATAAAAGTTGATCGCCTCGCCAAGGCTTTCATTTGATACCAAAGTTGACCACTTTTGAAGACTTTCATTTTTGACCCACACCGGACCCACAGTGGGTGGGGCACCCACCCACAGGTCGGTGGGCCACTTTTTGTGGGTGGCATAATGACAAAAGTTGATCGCCTCGCCAAGGGCTTTCATTTGATACCAAACTTGACCACTTTTGAAGACTTTCATTTTTGACCCACACCGGACCCACAGTTGGTGGGGCACCCACCCACAGGTCGGTGGGGCCACTTTTTGTGGGTGGCATAATGACAAAAGTTGATCGCCTCGCCAAGGGCTTTCATTTGATACCAAACTTGACCACTTTTGAAGACTTTCATTTTTGACCCACACCGGACCCACTGTGGGTGGGGCACCCACCCACAGGTCGGTGGGGCCACTTTTTGTGGATGGCATAATGACAAAAGTTGATCACCTCGCCAAGGGATTTCATTTGCTACCAAACTTGACCACTTTTGAAGACTTTCATTTTTGACCCACACCGGACCCACAGTTGGTGGGGCACCCACCCACAGGTCGGTGGGGCCACTTTTTGTGGGTGGCACAATGACAAAAGTTGATCGCCTCGCCAAGGGCTTTCATTTGATACAAACTTGACCACTTTTGAAGACTTTCATTTTTGACCCACACCGGACCCACAGTGGGTGGGGCACCCACCCACAGGTCGGTAGGGCCACTTTTTGTGGGTGGCATAATGACAAAAGTTGATCGCCTCGCCAAGGGCTTTCATTTGATACCAAACTTGACCACTTTTGAAGACTTTCATTTTTGACCCACACCGGACCCACAGTGGTGGGGCACCCACCCACAGGTGGTGGGGCCACTTTTTGTGGGTGGCACAATGACAAAAGTTGATCGCCTCGCCAAGGGCTTTCATTTGATACCAAATGACCACTGAAGACTTTCTTTTTGACCCACACCGGACCCACAGTGGTGGGGCACCCACCCACAGGTCGGTGGGGCCACTTTTGTGGGTGGCATAATGACAAAAGTTGATCGCCTCGCCAAGGGCTTTCATTGATACCAAACTTGACCACTTTTGAAGACTTTCAATTTTGACCCACACCGGACCCACAGTGGGTGGGGCACCCACCCACAGGTCGGTGGGGCCACTTTTTGTGGGTGGCATAATGACAAAAGTCGATCGCCTCGCCAAGGGCTTTCATTTGATACCAAACTTGACCACTTTTGAAGACTTTCATTTTTGACCCACACCGGACCCACAGTGGGTGGGGCACCCACCCACAGGTCGGTGGGGCCACTTTTTGTGGGTGGCACAATGACAAAAGTTGATCGCCTCGCCAAGGGCTTTCATTTGATACCAAACTTGACCACTTTTGAAGACTTTCATTTTTGACCCACACCGGACCCACTGTGGGTGGGCGCTGTGGGTCAGGGGTCACATCCACCGACCTCAGCAGTATGCTCATCGTTTTCAGCGACCCCGATTTACTATATATGGGTACCACCCCAAGGCCGAAAAACGCCATTTTTAGTGACTTTTAGGCAATTTCTAGTATAAGTGGGACTTAGAAACTTTTCGTCAAAACAGGTGAAAAAATGCAAAGTTTGGGCCCATCTCCTGAAAGCTCCAGAGCGAAATTAAAAAATCCCCCTCGTTACATTCCGCGCATAGTCCGAAATATTCAAATAAAACAAACCAAACCGATCTAGCTGCTAACCTGTGAAAAAAGTCGATCACAACCGAAGTGCCAAAATAGCGAAAGTCCGACTTTGTGGCCTTGGCACAGAGCCAAAATTGGCCAGGTGCCAAAATGACCAAAAAAGGTTGCATGGGAGGACCCTGCCTACCAACATATCATAGTAGTATAGGACCAAAATGCCCATATCGTTCCAACACTGCGCTGACATAAGCACTTCCGAAAAGCGTTATTAACCGAGAAAAAAACAAACGCACGGTAACTCCCGCCTAGTGCAAAATTTCGAAGTTCGGAATTTTAACCAAAAGTATGGTGGTACTTGTAGTACTGCTCGAGTACTTTACGATGGTAACATTTTTACCCCTCCCGGGCCTCTAATTAGCTGGCACCAGGCCAACACTGTCTCCAGGGGGCCGCGCAGACGCCTTTATACCCATATTATGTAGGGGCGCTATCGCGCCCCTACATAATAAAATACACTCTCGTGCTAAATCCAACATTTTCCTGTTATCATATGTACACGTAAAAAACAATATTGCACTTGCGGCACAGTTTAAATCGTTTAAAACTTCATTTGCTTGTATTATTAACTTGTTTATCCGTTTTTCGTAATTCTCCAGAATAACAGTATCTTTAACTGTGGTTGGAATAAAGATAGGTTTGACTCTGGATGCCGTGCCTCATTATGATTTTTCATCTTTTATTAGATTTCATGCATCCCCGACCCTCCTGAATCCGTGGACTAGTAGCCGTTTTGACTGTATCTTTCTCACTATCTTTAATTTGGTAGCTACTCAGTTATCTAAATTTTTATAAAAATTATGCCTTTCACAAAACACAGGCTTTCATAAAATTAAAATTTTCGAACACAATTATAACATGTTTTTCCAACTTCAAAACGTTCAACGTCAAACTTCATCTTAATCTCTCAGTGCAGTTGTTTCTCATACAGATATTACAAGATTATGATTATACCCGATTATAGTACGCACCGGTCATCTACTGTACGCGCTGCTTACAAAAATATACCGGTTTTCGTCTCTACATTGCGCAACATTATCCAGAAATCAGCTACATGTTGCAAAACAGTTCTGAACACGTAAAAAGGCGAAGATCGACTTTCAAACAACATTTTCCTTCGAAAAACAGTGAAAAGCACAGGTGCCATTTTGAAAAATGCTGAGCAAAAGTCAATAGGAAGTGATATCAACATACTAGGGATCGACTGGAACTCCAAAAAATCGGAACCTGAACTGGCTTTAAAAAACCGGAACCAGCTCTTTAACACTACAAAAATCGAAAATTTTTTAGGCGCTTTGGACAATTTTTCATTTTTTAGCTACTAGAACATTGTTGTAGTAACGTTTGAATTGTATTTTATATAATTATTTCAATACGCGAATATAAAATTTGCAATTTATTATGAACATGTTGTCTTATAGTTAAACGGTATAGTTAAAGTTTACTATAACTTTAAAACTTTGATTATTTACGGTATGAATGTACTATTTACTTTACTATGTAATTTACTTTACTTTACTATACTCGATTCGATACAATAAATGGCGTATATCTACCTTATTACACAGAAGTACGATGACATATTTAGTCGAAGGCAAGTTGAATTTTAAAGAAAATTTACTTTCAAATAAAAATTTCTTGAATTAAAGCTGAATATTAAGCAAGCTAAATAAACAGACAGAAAGTAATTCCACGGAATATCGGCGAGCATCAAAAACTGTTCTAAAAGCTTTCGACAGAATAAGTCAGAAAAATGTTTATTTTTTATCTTGCTTGTCTGACAATGTATACAGTATAGCTAAAAGCTAAAAAACAAAGTTAATTTTTTGCGAACTTCGTAAACTCCGAAAACAACAATCAGCTGCTCCAAGGCTTCAATATATTCCAATGTAGCATTATATACGTATCGTCTACGGTCAATATATACTTAAATTTAAAAGCTCTGGCGGGATTCTGTTTTTTGAATCATATAATATTTTTATTGCATATACGTATGTATATCAATCAATATTCATAACAACGATTATTTATACATTAGACATTGTTATAGCTAATTCTAAACATCCTAAGTAATGCAATAGCGCCGCAGGCGAAATTTTTGAAAAATAAATATTGTGGTTAAAACAGAATAGCAATTTTTCAAAATAATGTTTAATGTTTAAAAAACTTGACCAAATTTTTGAAAATGTTAATATAATTTTACTTTTGGTAACAGGCTAAAATTGGTTCCGGAACGGCAAGATTTCAAAAACCGGAACCGGAAACAAAAAGTACCGGAACCGGTACCAAAAAGTACCGGAAACGGAATTCCGGTCAATCCCTACAACATACATTAATCCTGATCCTGATCCTGGGAAGGTCTACCCCGCCCCGCCTTCGACCGAGGATTGTACCCTTGAAAATTCCAAAATTTTAAGGGGATCTATACCAAAATTTGCAAAAAATTATAATTTCTGCATTTTTGGCCAAAATGAGTGAAAAATGCCTGTTTTTAGCGATTTCTAAGAAATTGTTTTAACAAAGCTTAAATTTGCTAAAAATCTTCAATCCCTTTGGGGTCTATCTATCATTTTGCTCTTCTGGACGAATAGGTCTACACTTTTTCGTTTCTCGCTGGCGGGTTTTGCAGTTTTTGCTTCCTCATTCCCCCTCCCGTTATACATACTGTGGATATCAGCATATTTTCCACATTTACATATTTAGAGTGACGCCGAATTCGATAACCTGCTGTAAAAACTAACTCATACGTAAAAGCTAACCCATCCCTAAAATCTAACCATTTATGTGACAAAAACGCATATATTACTAGCAATTACAGAATGAAGGGCAGTTTCAAATTGCCTATATACCAAGAGTAATTTACACCTACCATTGCCTTGGAGAAGATATCCGTTCTGGTACTGGTGGCCCTATTGCCTGAAACATCTGGCGTTTTACACAAGGAAGAAGATCCAGAAGGACCCACATAAACTGGACTTCCATTGACTGACATGAGGATTTCACTGTGATGTGGAGGTCGCCCAGTAGCTGGAGTGATGGGCACTCTAAAAACAGAGTACATGCGAAATTACTGGTGGATCCTATCCAAGATTCCTAGAGGGTTTGAAAGGGTGGTGTGGTGGTCTTAAACGGTTTTCAGATGGATGCTGAAGAAATAACCTGGCGCTAAAGAAGTCCCCCTCAATCAAGGTCCTTTGGGATGCTCCCCGGTTGGTGGTGTCCTTCTTGGAGAGGGCAGGCCTTCTATAAACCTGCCAATCATATGCTCAGCGACGATTGCCTGCACGAAGAGAGAGAGATAACCTGGCACTTTTTTAGTGGAGGTGGGAGTGGGGGGCCTACTTTTCGGTTCCCCCCTCCACTTTTCGGAGCCCTCCCCACTTTTCGGCAAGCCCCCCCCCCACTTTTTTGGGGGTCGCCAATTTATGGACTTATAAGCTCATTTTAAGCTTAAAAACAACGATTTTTTGCGTTTTTACATTAAAAGTGCTAATTTTTCGCTAAAAATTTCTGTATATTTTTACCTTTGGCTCGCCCCCCCCCACTTTCAAAACCCTAAAAAAATGCCACATAACTGGAGTAAAAACTTGGTCTTTCAACCTACGCCCAATATATGCTTTTCATTTGACAGACAATTGCACGAAAAATGCTTCTTTTAGGTAAGGAAATTGTAAGTTTCCGGAAAGTTGTGTCTCTAAGCCATTATTCTTAAGAAGCCAAAGTTAGAATTGATAAACCAGTCACAATCAAGTCCCAGCCAACCAGTTTGCTTTTTGTGCATTTTCTTATGCTACCTTTGAATTGCGGGGCGGGGGTCTACACGTGAATGCACCCCCTGAAGTACGTACAAAATATGTCACCTACTCGAAATGAACAATAATTCAATGAGCAATATCATTCATGTTCACGTAAACTATACATAATTCTATAATTAAGGACCACCTATCCGGTACCCACCCATATATTAAACGGGCTTAATCCGCTTAAACATTGAGAATTTCGTAAGCTAATGTGAAAAATCAGCTACTTAATTTGGCGAGATGTCATTCATTAGGAATAAAAGTCTAAAGATTGTTCGCATATTTAGTAACCCTTAGAAACGGTGACACCCACCAATGGTTCCTCCAAATCCTTCGCCCACACAAACATCCTGAGATTTGATGAAATTTCAAAAGCTTAAGCAAGTTCGCCGAGTTAGCAGTTGTCACACACAAACTACACTTCCCAAGTTGCATACAAATGTATATATAGTCATACAAATACAACAGTTGCACGTGCAGACCAGCATGTTATTAGAACTGCCGATTTAAAAAATAAAAGAAATCGTTAAAATAAGAACAAGCTTACCTATGATCAAACTTTGGTGTTATAATTGGAGGAACTGACAGTGAGGACGTTTTAGTGCTGCAAGAAAAAATTTCAAAAATATTAAAAACAAACAAAAAATGAACCAACGGTCAACCAACCATAAAAAACCAAAACCAGACTAGTCAGTCAGCTTCACAAACCAAAATGCAAAGGTAGCAGATCAGCCTCATCCACATTGCGCTAATTAAACCTAATTTCAGATCTGAAGGCTAGCGTACCCTGCACTACCAGTGGCGGATTTACCAGAAGTACCAGCATCCGCAGTTTCCGATGCTGTCCTATAAATAACACCAACGAAAAGAAGCATAGTTTGTTCCTGTAAATACATCCAATACAAACACAAATTTAGACATCTTCGAACAATATTGAAGCGGTAAAAACTTTTGGGTAATGAACAAAATGACTAATATGAACAATAAAACCAAAAACGTCTTTCAGTACATGATGTGTGCTGTACTAAGGATAGTTAGCCCGGCACCTATCCCTGTAAGATATATCAAGCCAATACCCTACAGGCTGTTTTAATGTAAGCGGGTAGGGCCCGCACCCACATTGGGAGTCCTCAATCGGCCCCTACCTCACTTTTTGGGCTTTTCACCCTAATCACGTTAAACATGCAGAACTGTCAAATCTTAAGCTGGTTTAGTTGAAAACATCTAAACTTTTGTGGTTTCGGTTAAAAAACATTAATTTCAGAATTCAAAATGAACTTGAGTATATTTTATCTACATTTGTAGTCGCAGTAGCATGTAGAAACAGCCTAATTTTGACAATCAGTGTTTCCAAAGTGGAGGGGGTATTTAGCTCCCTTCCCTGAAGCGGGAAGCGGGTGGGCAGCAAAGCAACATTTAGGTATAAAGTGGATGATATACCCAATTATTAGGCCAGGTCTTTCGCAAATCGGACGTGTGTAAATACAGAGAATTTTTTTCTTTTCGAGTGCGTATTTTAATTTTGACTGCGCAAAATTACAAAAATCGCCTGTCAACGTTTTAAACGCTACAAATCCATTAATGAAATGTTACGAGGTAGGAACATTCAAACACAGGAACTTCAAACATTCTGCTGAAAACCTATTTATGCCTGAAAGTTCATAAACTTCGACCATTAATTTTCTCTCTCAAACAAAGAATGTGCAAAAATAGGGCTTTTACGACGTGCCCCACTAGCACGGCAGCAAATTAGCTTCTTTAAGCCAATTTTCAAACACTTTCCAGATTGTTGGAAAAGCTTGGGTCTTCTCTTGTTACAGATACTGAAATTTAGAGCAAATTATCGGCTTATTTTGGATATAACGAAAGCAATAGCTTTCCGAAGGTCGCAGTTGGCGATAAAATTGACATAATATTATATACCCGAGACTATGCAACTTTTCTGAAGATTCTCTTGAAATCGCAAACTCTGATCTTTGCAAAGCTGTGTAATGTATTTTTATCATTTCTCTAGGTCATTTTAATTCTCCCCTGCCCTTGGCCTTCCCCAATAGTGGAACAGGTGGCTCCCGCGCCTGAAGAATGCCTTGCGGATGTAGGCAGGATCCCTGTGGATGAGTGAATAAAGCACGAAGAAGCACAAAGAAAAGCAAAACGGGCATACCGAAACTGCTGCAGTAGACCTAAATTTCCCAGTATATTGGTAGATTGTCTAGTTACAGCGGGAGCGGAACTGCTCGAGGGATCGGCAGGGGTTGTATCCATAGCAGCACTGGAATCATCAGCCTCAATCCTTTCCGCTTCATGCATAGCTGGAATAAATAGGAAAGAATTGGGTAACTCCCAGATTTACTCAGACAGATGGAGAGGAGTCAACATTTAACACATTCCGCGGGCACTCTTACCCACTAGCGTCGATACGGAGGAGGAAAGAAGAGGCCTTCCCCGAAATAAATTTGTCCTCCAGGAAAAAATGGGCAAAAGAAAAACTTGACGGCCGTGCTAGCGCGGCAGTTCAAATTTATTATAAACATGAACAAATGGTACTGTAAGTTTGGTTGAAATTCTCCAAGTTTGGTTGAAATTAATGCATTTTCTGCTTTTCAAAAAAATTTGCGCGGGAGGTTTCGGTAATTGAGTTACATATTGTGGCATAGCAAACTACGCTTTAATGTTCAAAAACTACACTGGCTGGCTACTAACTATAAAATGTATCATGTCTTCCAAACTCTGTCTTCAATCTTTACTGCATGGGTTCTAATCTCTAGACTTTCAAAGTCAGGGTATTTTTAGGGATTTGTTTCCGGAAGGGGAGGGCTTCCCGGGGGGGCCGGGCCCGGGGGGGGGAGATATTTTCGGGGGGAGAAGACTTTTTTGCAAAAATGAGCCAAAAAATGGTATTTTTTGGCGTATTTTGCATGGTGAAACACAAAAAGTTCTCAAAAATGCCAGGATTTAAGGTATAAATAGCCATTTTTACGAAAAAATCTCCGGCGAAGCCGGAAAATTTTTGAAAATTTGACCATTTGTGGCAAAAATGTAGACCTCATTAAGGGGGCAGACCAACATCGGGGGGGGGGGCGATTTCGGGGGGAAGGCATTTTCAAGGGGGAGGTCAATTTCGGGGGGGGGGGCCCCGCCCTCCCCTGTAAGAAATAGCCTGAAAGTTATGTCAATATACCTCATCACCTCTCTCCCCAACACCGCAGAACTCCGCCTTAGTTTGCGGGCGTTCCACACACTTCCATCCGAAAGCCTATGTCCTGCGCCCGATCGACAGGAACGCTTCGAATTCGTCACTGACAAATTGGGTTCCGTTATCGGAAAGCAAGCTGTCAGGGTTTCTATAACGGGCGAATAAGGTCTTCAACCAAGAAATCACCTTTCCAGATGTGATATCCCCGCATAGTAAATATTCGGGGAAGCTGGAAAAGTAATCTTGCACGACGATTATGAATGTTTGGAGATGCGGGGCGGTGGCATATGGCCCCGTGATATCGATGGCGATGCGCTCCCATGGCCTGGTCGCTTTAGATCATGTCGCATCGCCAACTGGGTTTTGAGGTCGAGACTTGTCGCTGTGATGGCAGGCAATGAAATTTCTGACAGCACCCTCTACTGCCGTATCCATCTTTGGCCACCAATAGGATTGTCGTAGGAACTTTTTCCTGCGAACTATGCCCGGATGTCCACTATGGGCGGGCAAGATTGAGGGCGTCGTTGACTAGACTAGCTGGAAGTATTATCCTTTCGTGCAATCTCGTTAGGAATCCATCGTCAAGGGCTATTTCATCCTTGAATCCCCAGAAGCTTCTGTGATCGGATCGACGTTCCATCTGATTAGGCCATCAACTGTTGCAAAGCACTGAAACGGCCTGTAGTATCGCATCGTTGGCCATCTCTCTTTGTAATCTTTGCAACGTGATTCCATGTGTCATCCATGACTGCTTTGATCATGGCTGAGTGAGTAGGATCTTCCAATGGTGAGTCAGTTGAGGTGGCCAATCTTGAAAGAGCATCCCCGCTACGACATTGAGCGATCCCTTTCTATATTCAACTCTGTAGTCGAAGTGCAACAATCGTTCATGTCACCGATAGAATTTGCAGGACTTTTTGGAGGTACCGTAGCGCCCAAGTAGCGTTGTCAAAGCGCTTTGATCTGTTCGCAAAGGGACGCCCTAAGCTGGGCTTATTCTAGTGGGTGGGGGGGGGCCATAAACACCATTCCCCCCCAAAATCGTTGCCCCCCCCCAAAAAAGTGGGTGCCCCTTTTGGTACCAAATTTTGCCCTGAAAAAATCGCTCAGAATGCCATATTTTCAAAAATTTTCCGGCTTAGCTCATTTTTTGTCTTTTTTAACACTAAATCTGCTATTTTTGCAATAAAAATCAACTTTTACAGTATAGTCAGAAAAAAAAAAAAAAGGAAAAAAAAAAAAAAAGCCGAAAAAAAAAAGTCGAGATTTTTGATGGGGTTTATATGGGGGGCGGGGCCCCCCCCGTGAATTGGCGATCTAGAAACAAGTTGTGCAGGGGCCCGGGCCCCGGGGGGATGAGGGAGGGGGGAGGGAAGGCGGAGGAGCGGAGCAAGGGGCCAAAAAATTCGAAAGTCGTGTGGAGTGCAAACACGTGGAGGGGAAGATTGGGTAACGGGGAGATTTGTAGGGAGAGATTGAGAGGAGCCAATGTGAGGAGCAACTGACTGGGGCGAGGAGCCGCCGGCGCGGGTGAAGGGGGGACGACAAAGAAATAAAATAAAAAAATAATGAGAAAAAAAAAAGAGAAAAGAGAAAGGAAAAGGAAAAAATCAGACCCAGTATAGTCAGACCCGGGATAAAAAACACCCCCAAATAAGGGTAAAAAAAACGGGGCCGCCCTGGAAGCCTGGTAGACCCGGCGAGTCCCACTAATGTGTGATAATATAGCGCCACCCTAGATGACCTCAAACTATAAGTATGAGACCCCTGGACCAAATAGAAAGTTTTCAGTGTAATTTCAAAGTTGACCTCCCAAAACTACCGCCAAAAGCTAAGGGTCATATCGGAATTTCTAAACTTCTCTTGCTAGCGTGGAAAGACTCCGGGCTCCAATACTGTGCATGTGGGTTTGTATTGGCCCCAAGTATTAACATGCAAGGTACCATATCCCCTACTGCATTGGGGCTCCACCAGCTGACCATTTTTTTACCCCCAAAATTTCGACACTTTTCGGGTAAAAAAATGGTCAGAACCATACGTGTGCTTGGGGGGTGGGGGTGGGTTCACCCCCCCCCCCCAGACCTGAGCTAACCCCCCCGGAGGGGTCCCTCACCCTCCCAGAATCCGGATTTTTCCGGTAAACAACCGGAAAAATCCGGTTTTTCGGCGGCCTTGGGCCGCCCTTCACCCCCCCCCCAGAACTTCCCCTCCTGCACAGGTCTGGTCAGAACCCAGCAAAAATTTTTTCTGAAGCAGTATGGGGGTTTTAATGCGTTTAGAACGCTTAAAAAGCACCGATTAAGCCTAGAAACTTTTTAAATTAGTCAAAACCGACCATTTTTGAATATTTTTCAAAAATGGCTATTTTGCTTATGAAACTGAAAAAAACTGAAACTGAAAAAAAATGAAAATGGTTTTTTTGGCCAAATATACTAAATTTGATGCGCTCTTTCACCTGGAAGCATCAAATCTACTCCAGCGCCAATATTTTTGGGTGATTTTTTTATACCACAAGCCATTTTTCTTTACCATTTTGTCGTTTAAAAAAATCACCGATTTTTTTAATTTAATCTGAGAACCTGTGGTGCTAGGAAATTCCTTGCCCTCGGACCTTTGGCCCCCCCAAGAAAGAAATCCCTAGAATAAGCTCAGCTAAGAGGGAATTTTCCTAGTAACTGGTAACGTTCGTAAGTAACGCCTTTGATGCGAATTTTTTCAAACTTTAAACGGCATATTTATGGCATTTATGAAGAATAAACTTGAAATGCATCCGATTGTTCGGAAAAAAATTACTTTTTTGACTAAAAATGTGTTGTATTTTCTCAGTTCTTCAAAATTAAGAATTAAAGATCCGAAAACCGATTTTATTGCAAAAACAAAAAATTTCTTCAACTTTTGGGGGGCGCCCCCCCCCAGACCCCCTGTGAAAATATTTTTCCGCCCCACCGTCATCAAATCCTGGATCCGCCAGTGACTTATACACATAAATTTAGTTAGTTAAGTTTAATTTAAATAGTCAAAAATGGAAACACAACTCACCAACTAAATCTTTCAATGGTATACGTCGCTGTTCCTACAAGAAACAACTATATACATATGTACATATCATAATATATAAACAAAACATAACACGACTTAACTTTCTGGCTCAAAACTTGAAAATATTGGATAATCAATCAGTCAGAACTGATGCCAAATGACTAGCAATTCCTGAATTTTTTGCCAGCATATTTCCATTTCTTTAACTAGAAAATAGTGCCGTGACGAAAGCGCATACCCACATGCAAAAAATTAGAGTCCGGTGTTTCTCTATATGCTAGCAACCAAGAGAAGCTTAGAAACTTGGATTTGATTCTTCGCTATTGGCAATGATTTTGTGGAATCACACGATTGTAAGACACAGCTCTTTCACCGTCCGCCACAAAGGTCAGGGCCTTCAGCCATACATTTCGCATAAAATTGAAGTCACATGTTTTTATAGAAACAAAGCAGACCTCCTGATGCCTACCCGACTGCAATGAGGACGCCGTTTGTTTACCCTTTGTCGGACCCGTGTTTCTTATCCCACTATAAATATATTATAAACGTATGTAAGCGTGGCAACGTACCGCAGGTAACGATCTCAGCATACCAAGCAAAGTTTCATCTACTTTGCTGGCCAATCGCGTAAACCGTCCAGCCACAACCGATTTTAACTGTTCGCCTAGATCAAAAGTCAATCTATGATTAGCAAGTTGAGCAATGAGCACAAACTACAAAGCAGTATACGTATACGTTATATACATGCGTATACGTATGCATTGTTACAAGTACAACGCTATTTGCGTGTTATATACATATATATATACACATATATATAGCTTTAGGATTTTGCTTGGGAATTACATATACATTTAC
>JASAND010011689.1:0-15265 GCA_030248195.1 Trissonchulus latispiculum
TAGGGATGGGCAGCGGTGCGGTTTTACCGCGGTTACCGCGGCGGTAACCGCAGACCTGCGGTATGCGGTAAGGAAGCAAAACCGCGCGGTTATTGCGGTTACCGCCGATTCTGACGACCGCGGGAAAACCGCTAGTTTTATTAAGTTTTTCGCTTGAAAAACGCAAATTTACCTTATTTTCTATACGATTTTCTCAACAATGCAAACGTAGCCGAAATATTTTATATTTGTCCGGAATTTTTGCAAACTTCTAGCACCTCGTGCTGCTTTGCTACTGTGGCAGACTTGCTATGCACACACTCGCAATTACAACATTGTTAGCACTGTTAGCGCTGACCCGCTGAGTCTAACACAGTCTTTGCACTTTGCAGTCACTAACCCAGCACAGGATTTTAATTTCACTATTTCATTTACTATTTTTATATTGTGCCCTGTCGGAAATTGTTAGTTTTAAAATGATTAAACTAATCAAACTTGTAATTTATTTAGTTTAATTTTAAATTCCAGAGTAATTTTGAACACTTGTCCGACTGAGTTCTATGCACCGTATTATGCTAAGGAGTGGCACATTGGCGTTTTTCAGGAATAGCCAATTTAGGATTTTTTGAAATCTAAAAAAGCGCCCACCCGAAAAAACGTCCATGGGCGATGTTTTGAAAATCCGCTTATAATTGCTATATTGTTAATTTTCAATAAATTTGGTAAGTTTTTGTGGAACAAGCTGCCTGGCAAGTGTCAGCTTCCCCCGCGGGTCGATCCAAAGAGCATAAACCATCGCTTGTACAGCTTTGAAATAGCTTAACCAGTCGCTACTTTCTTCACAAACTTGTGGTTTTAATGGCCATATCGCGAGCACTAAAAAATTCAAAAAAGCACCCATTCCCCCAAACGCCCATGGTAGTTTTATTTGTTGGGCCACTGTTTTGCATAATACGGTAGTTCACCGGTCAAGTCAGGTATTCTATAAAGGCCTTCATAAATTCTATCGCAGTTTGATTCTTAAAAAATAGATCGGTGAACCTCTAAGAATGATTTCTCCGAAACCAGAACTTGCCACATGCGCAGACAGAAAACATTAAAAAGGGATCGTGACGGATTTTACTTCTAGTTCAGCAAGAAATAAACCCCTTTTAAATTGCAACTAAAATTTCTGATAATTTCCCAGCTCATATGTTAGTTCCGGTCCAATAGGAAATAAAATAAAACCACGAGCAAGAAATAGCAAAACGGTGATCCAACGACACGAAAACTACTGCAGCCGCAGATATGTTTTTATTTTAAAAGCGGTAAACTGAAAAAATTTGGAAGATACAAGCTTTAGGACGAATTAATTACTTTGATTGCGGTAACTGCGTTTAGATTTAACCGCGGTTACCGCCAAAAATAAGCGGTAAAAACCGCGGTTAACCGCGCGGTAACCGCACCAAAAAAGCGCGGTATGCGGTAACGAATATTTGCTACCGCGCCCATCCCTAGTATATCATTCACAAAACTAACCAGTTTTGTTTGCAAGACTTTGATACTAACGTTTGTAGGGAGTACTGCATTTACTTTTTGCATAAAAGGCTGAGAGGATGGACTTTCGAGGGCATCATAGACCATTTAAGGAAGCGCGGAGAGAAGAACGACTCAATTGTGAAAAGCTTTGTCGATAATTTGGGAGTCTATAAGTACTGTCCTTCAGCTCAGTGTTGTACGTGCAGAAGCTATGAAGATTGTTAACATTGTACAGAAAGGAAAGCTGAATTCCAGAGTAGATTTAACTAAAGTCCCAGGAGCAGTCTACAACCCAGGACGGTTTAGTGGAGCCACCCTAGCTGTTGAGCCTTGCACAATTTTATTATTTTCTTCGGGAAGTTTCCTGTGTCTTGGAGCCAGAAAAGAAGATGATGGACTGAGAAATGGGCAGAAACTGGCAAAGCTTTTAAATTCAAGTGTTAGGATGCAGAGAACCTGTAATGTTGTGGTTTCTCATCATATTGGATCTGACATTAATTTGGAGGGTCTTTACAACCATCTTAAATGTAACTTTTCAGATATTTGCCTGGAATTAGAACTATATAGCGGCATAGTATGGAAAATGAAGGGGGGTACAATAAGGCTGTTTCATAATGGCAAATTTTTTATTGTTGGTTTGCGTAGTGTATGTAATGCTGTTAGTCTTGTAAATGATGTGTGTTGTATTTGTTGTGGTGTCTTAAAATAAAGAAAGTAAAAGAAAAAAGAAACAATGACAGCGGTGACAGAGAACCTTCCCGAGGTGCTGTCGTTAAAGCACTGAAAAGTGCTGAACAAGTCTTACTCTGTCTGTTTTGAAACCTGATTCTTTGATGCAGCAGCTGTAGCGTAGTTATATATACGTTAGCCAACACTGCTCACAAAGCACAGAAATGCTATTGAGTTATTCATGCAGCTTGCTAGATGCTGATCCGCTCCACCACTAGGGTGGGGTGATGAATAACTCAATGGCATTTCTGATGCATCCTCAGAAATCAGACTAAGCAAAAGCATAGTAGCGGCGCGGCTGAGGGGATTTGGGCCGGGGGTTGTAGTGAATGTTTGTTTTTAGAGCGCTGGAAGCTTGCGTAATCAGCGAAGCTGATTACGCAAGCAGCCAGCTGCTGTTTGTTTTGAGATTGCGCAATAGTTGCATCAAGGAGATGTCTGGTTTTTTGGGGGAAAAGTTGGTTTTTTTATGCGTCTGGCAGGCGGCTGCCAGACTAATGCTGAACATAGGTATCGATTTTGGGGTGTAGGCACAGGCTATACTACTTACGTTGTCTGTGGGGTCGGGCGGGTTCGGGTCGAGGTGGAGCAGTTGGGAGGGGGCTTAACAAGGAGCACGGTCATAGATGTGGTAGGGGCAGGGGGCAGTGCAGAATTTCAGATTTTGCTACTCCCTTCCAAACTGTTGGCCAAATCTGGCAAAAAATCGAAAATTTACTTTAAGCAAAAATTGTACTTTTTAGAAAATTTTTGCAAAAGTTACTCTGAAAATACCCTGCTTTTGTCCAATTTACTCGCCGTCGGAAGCACTCCCCCCAGCATGGGTGTCCCCCAAGTGGGTTGAGGGCTAAAAAGTGGGTTGAGGGCTACCCCGCCTCCCCTCCCCTCCGCCTTACACCATATGCCCCACTCCAGCCCCAGCACATTTTGAACCTTTGGCATAGTTTCACCGGGGGGGGGGGGTGGGGTACTTCCCCCAAACTTTTCGACCCTCTGTGCCCCCCCAACAATTTTCGACCCTCTGTGCCCTTCCAACAATTTTCGACATACCATCGCCCAACTTTCGGCTACCCTCACCCAACCCCCCGACCCTTTTTGGAGCCAAAAGGCTAGCTAAAGTTTGCCGGAAAATGGTCATTTTTTGAAAACATTTGCTCAAATTTTGACTTAAAATTGCTTTAAAACGTATAAACGCCTAAAACTATCAGAACGTTAAAATACAGAAAATTTTGCATTCTTAGGCCATTTGTTTGATTTTCTGAGGTTCCAATTTGGGGGGGGTCGGGGGGTGCCCCCACCACATTTCGTGGGTCGACGACCAAATTTCCAGTGCGTATCCCTCCCCTGACCAAAAGGTGAAACTATGGCCTTTGGAGCCACTTTTGACAAATTTTGGGTAGTCTCCCTCCCTTTCCTGCCGAGCACGCCGACCTCCGCCCCCTCCCCAGATTTTTTGTCCAGCCACACCTATGTTGGGCGAGGGGGGTGGTACCCATACCTGAACGAGAGGCCAAACTTCACTGACCCTTGTGGAAGAAAATTTGGGTACCGATTGTGAGAGCGATTTTTCTTAGGGTTACTTTTGAAGGCGATTTTTAAGCGATTCTTGCCATTTTAGCAAAAACACGTTTTTCGGACGTTTTTCCGCAAAAAGAGTGATTTTAAAGTGAAAAATTCCAGCGAAGCCGGAAAATGTTTGGAAATTTTAGTCGTAAAACCTATTTTAAGGAAATTTGCTTACCCCTTGTGGCCAATTTTCTCACCCCTTGTGGAAGCAATTTTGCGACCCCTTGTGGACGACTTCGCCGAGTGGGGGGAATTCCCCCCCCTTTCCCCCCCCCCTTGTCCACCTGTGGTGGTACCCCGATGATCGGGGATCCCCCAACCAAAATTTCCGGTGAAACTATGAACAAGGTTGCTGGCACAGATGTAGAAGTCCCGACCCAATCCTCGGAATTTTAAAGGCAGACCCCACCCTCCACCCTTCAAATTTTCAAAATTGTGGCTCAACTCAAGATTAGGAAAAATTCACATTCCAATTCCAATTCACACACACAAAATTCCCCCCAGGATTTTCTGGGGCTCTAAATTTTTGCCACAAAAGCAAATTTTCAAAAATTTTCAGGCTTCGCCGGAGATATAACAATGTTCCAAAAAAACAATCAAAAATTGAATTTTTGCTGGCAATTTCACAAATGAAGTCCGATCGAAAAACTTTTGGTACGTATAAAAACGGTAGTGACCCCCTCTACATATGGTGCAGATTTCATGCCGGTAGCCTTTGTGTAGTGCGAGCAATAAAAAAATTTTGTGATTTTTCTTTGTGAAGGAATTCACAAAAGAAAAATCACTTGTTCACGAAAAACAGTCACCGTCGGATCTGATCTCAGCTACAAACGTAATCAGTCTGCGTCCACCTGGCGCAAACGGAAAGCAGCTGAAAGCGTGATCACAGCAGATATGAGACCTCCGGACATTTACTCTGCTAAAGTCCTGCGTACGGCAAAGTGGGAAGCAAAGTGTTTATGGGCTATGGCCGTTTGGACAAAGATCGTGTCATTGCTTTGAGTATGGCAATGCACTCTCCTTCCTTCGCAAATTCCATCCATTCGATTGGATCTGATAAAGTTTTTACATTTTATATTATATTTAGTTGATTAAAATGTAGACTACTTTAAAAGTATAGGGCTTTAAAAGTATAAAACCAAAGGCCAGATTCATCATAATCTCTTCTTTAAATTCTACTTCTCTAATTTCCCACAGTTGCACGTATACGTGCATATTCTAATTTTAACATTACTTTAAGACTTATAGTATATATAGGCCAGGTTTTGAACTTGAAAGATGTCTGTTGGAATGGAACGTATATCCATACCTGAGGAGTGAGGGGGCAACACTTTTTGGAATTTTTGTTTGGAAGGGAGGGAATTTTTGGAATCTTCTGAAGTATCGATTTGGACAGAAGGGAGTTCAGAGCGCTGTTTGTTTCCGCCCCAATTGCATTGAAAACTTTCGAAAGAACAGCAAGACATGCTTGTTATGTATGCGCCCGCCGGGATTTGAACCCGGGAGCCGGGACCTCCCCAAGCGGACTTGGGACTCTCTGCCTCTGAGCTACAAGCGCTTAGTACAAGTACAAGCACACCCTGCGCGTGAAATTAAGAGTTTTCCTTCCTCGTTGCAAGCATTTTTACACGGTTTTACAAGTGATTTTAAAAACTTTGAGAGACTATTCTTGAAAAAATGACAATTTTGGTTTCGCAAAACTTGGCCTAATTTTTTGGCTCCAAAAAGTGCTGGGGCTTGGAGTGGAGTGGGGCATATATTTTTTGCCAGATTTGGTCAACAGTTTGGAAGGGAGTAGCGAAATCTGAAAATCTGCACTGACCCCCGCCCCTACCACATCTATGACCGTGCTCCTTGTGCAGACCACTTTTGTTCAGTAGCAGCCCTCCAGCTTGCATGGTGAATGCTCCGCAATCTTTGAAAAAAAATTGGTCGTGTTTTTGCAAAAACTAAATTTTTTACGATAGCAGCCTACAGTATAGCAGTTGGAAGACGATCATGCGTCAGAAAATTTGTCCCTGTGAGACCTTCAGATAAACTCCCTTAGTTTGATTTTAGGGCTTACGTAGTTCAAGAAATGTTGGATTATTTGATTTCTGCAAAAATGACAAGTTTTCGAAGACAAAACAAGAAAACCGGCTATATCTCACGGTAGAGAAAAGCTAAAAACTTGCTCCAAAAAAGCAAAAATGTGAAGCTCAATGAGATCTTTCGAATGAATATAGTCAAAACTGTATAGCAGCTGCCAAACGTTCAGAAATTGGGAAAAACCACTCTGACCGGAAATCTCGAATTTTTGAATTGGGATTGCACGGAGGGTGTTAGAACGCTAAAAGGACTTATTTCGGAAAGTTTTATCAAATTTCATCTTGGTTTACGCCGCCAAATAACAATATGTGCCAAAAAGGATTCACCACCATAAACCTTAGAGTTAATTAATTAAACTAGTGTACTAAAAACGACATTGAAAATACATCACCTTAGTATTAATGTTTTCATATAAACTCATTTGTAGTAAATTTTCTGTTTAACTACATCAAGTATGGTTTGCATGTAGTTACACTACATTGAGCGCTGAGTAATGTAGTATGGGTCCTTCTAAATGTAGGACATTCTTGGCCGACAGGTTGACACGCGTGGCGGGGGGGGGGTGGGTGAGTAGCCCTTCAACCATAGGTGTAATTGGGGGGGAGGGGTTGGGGGGGGGTAACCCCCCCCAGAAATTTTGCACTTATTTAGATGGGGGGGCCATTTTTTCGTCTTTTCGCCAATTGTCTGATTTTCGCGAAAAGTCGCCCCTAGGATAATTCGGGGCCGCTGATTCCGAATCTACATTCGAAATTTCATAAAAATCGATCGTTCGCCCGCAAAAATCGATTTTCATCGATTTTTCAAAAATTCGACAATAACTCGATTCTGGCAGCTCGGATCGAATCGATCGGATCGGAATCGGCGGCCCCGAATAACCCTAGTGGGGCGACTTTTCGCCAAAATCGGAGCCAAAAATTTTTTGATCGATTTTGATCGGTCGATTCTACTGATCGATCGATCGATCGGATCGATCTCTCGATTCGATTTTTGAAACCAGCGACCTCGATTTAAGGGCAACTTCTCAGCCAAATCGGAGACAAAACATTTTTTCGAACCATAAGGTGGGACCAAGGCGAAAAAATCGCCCCCCCATCTAAAAAAGTGCCGAAATTTTTGGGGCCCCCGCCCTCCCCAACTGGGCCAAACTGACAATTGGCCAAAAATTGCGTATTTTTAGGGCAAATTTTGCAAAATTTTTCAAAAAAGTCCAAATTTCTAACTTAACGTGTTTATTACCGCGAGAAATACACGTTTATAACTGTTTTATGGTCTTCTAGACTCAATATTGACCTTAGTCTGGACTCAGAAACATGTTGGCAATCAAGTTTTCGAGTTTAAAAATCCTGTTAAGATGTAAAAAAATGTTAAGATTACTAAATGATTTCATGTTTCTCGGCATTAGCAGTGGCAGAAAATGCGATTTTTGACATAAAAATACAAAAATTTTTTGGGGAGCTTTGGGGGGTCTAAAAAGGGGGGTGCCAAAATTTCGGGGGAGGGCCCCCAACCCAAATCCCCGTTACACCGATGCCTTCAACCCTCCCATAGGAAGAACTTTTTGGGTAATATCGTTGTAAATTGCTGCGCAAGGTACAACGACTTTACCATGAATTTACCACGGATTTTTAATGACATTTTAATATTTTTTAATGAATTTACAAAAATTATATCCGATTTTACCATAAGACTTCAATGAAATTACAATATTTTTACTTCGATTTTACACGTATTTACGATAATTTTACCACGTCGTAAAAATGTTGTAAATCTGTTGTAAAATCGTTGTAAATGCAATTGGATCAACTTACAATGTTTTTATAACTTTTTCAACGAATTTACAACGTTTTTGTAACGATTTTACTGTTTCGTAAACTTGTACAATCAAGGTAAATGTTTACAACGTTTTTACAATGCTCCAAAGTAAGCTTTAACAATTTTACAACATATTGGTAAATGTTATTGTAAAATCGTTATAAAGACGTTGTAAATTCGTCGTAAAAGTTGTAAAAACATTGTAAATTGATCCAATTGCGTTTACAACCATTGTACAACAGATTATTAACAATTTTACAATGTGGTAAAATTATTATAAATACGCATAAAAACCCAAGTACAACCATTGTAAATTCATTAAAATCCTATGGTAAAATCGGATATAATTATTGTAAATCCATTAAAAAATATTAAAATTTCATTAAAAATCCGTGGTAAATTCATGGTAAAACCGTTGTACCTTGCACAGCAATTTACAACGATTTTACCCAAAAAGTTCTTCCTCTGTCCTCAAAACTTCTTGTGGACGTCGCGTCCATAGTTTCACCAGAGGGGGGGGGGGGTTGGGGGGTAGTCCCCCCGAAATTTTCGACCCCCCCTTTGCCCCCCCAGAAATTTTCGACATCCCCTTCCCCAACTTTCGGCTACCCCCACCCAACCCCCCCGGCCCTTTTTGGAGCCAAAAAGTTAACTAAATTTTGCCCGAAAATGGTCATTTTATGAAAAATTTTCATCAAAATTTAACTTAAAATCGCTTTAAGACCGCGTATAATCTCCTAAAACTGTCAAAACAAGCCTTGTTTTCACGGAAAAAGCGTTAGAATACCGAAACTTTTGCATTTTTAGGCCATTTTTTGGAGTTTTTTGAGGTCCCAATTTTGGGGGGGGGGTTTCGGGGGGTACCCCCCATTCACATTTCGCGGGTCGATTGGATAGGTTGATTTGGATAATAATGTACAAAATTATTGCAATTGCAATAATTCAAAGTTTGTTAATTCTCACTATGGGCACGTTTTAACAGGTTCAACAGAAATTGTTAAGGATAATAATTTAAGGTGGTTGCTTGATAAAGGTACTGAGTTTCGTTTACCCAAACCTATTAGACTAGATAAGCTTTATCAAAGTATTGAAACTGGATTGTGTAATTATGTTCAGAAATTAATAAAAAAGATATTGACTGTTATTATGATGGGATTAAAACTGTAATAATGGAAGTGCAAAAAGAAATTACTGCCGTAAAATTTTCTTATAATCCAGTTGAAGACTGTACTTATTCTCACAAAGAATTCGTACACCTGAAACCATACATTAACACGGGGTCCGATTCTGGGGGGGTCTACCCCGACCTCGGCGAGGGGTCTACCCCTGAAAAAATCCAAACTTTTAAGGGGGTCTGCCCCGAAATTAGTAAAAATTGCGAATTTTTGACGTTTTTGACCAAACATTAGTCAAAAATGACTGTTTTTAGCGATTTTTAAGAAATTTTTTTGAAAAAATCGCTAAAGTTTGCTAACAAATTATCAATTTTCAGTGAAAATCGCTGACGGGTCTACCCTTTTTTGCTTTCTGGACGACAGGGTCTGCCCTTTTTTCCTTTTCGCTGAGGGGGTCTACCCGTTTTTTGTCGGTCTGGGGGGGTCTGCACCCCCCCCCATTCTCCCCCACGTTATCCTATGCCTGAAACGTAATTACGTAATAACCAGAGTAGATAAAGCTTCTCAAAATTATGCTTTTATATGTAAAGTACTGTATAAAAAATTACTTAGACGTGAGCTCGGATTAGAACTTAATTGTCCTGATCCGACTTATATGATACATCATGAAAATAAGGATCATTTAATAGACCGTTTATTTCTAGAAAATAAAAATCTGGGGTATAAAATAAAATCTTGCGATAAAAGTTTACCTTTTATACAACTTCTGCCAAAATTCCATAAAAATCCAGTAAAATTTCGAACTATAATTTCTAGTCGTAATGTCATTACTAATGATGTGTCTAAAGATATTAATAAAGCATTAAAGTTATTTCTTAAAAGAATGAAAACTTATTGCCATACTATTTCAAAATATAATCATGGCTGCAGTCCTTTCTGGATAATCGATAATAGCAATGAAATTATTCGATCTTTAAAGAAAATTTCTACAGTAAAATCTGCAGCTTCTATTTACACTTTTGATTTTACCCAATTGTATACTAACTTGAAACACGAAAATATTTTTCAGCTATCGAAAACATTTCAAAAATATGCTTTGGTACTAATACAAGACGCTTGGTCTTTGGGTATAACGGAGCGTATTTTAACGATAATTGTAAATCTAAGAAAAATGTAGACCAATTGGAATTTTGTCACTTAATAAAATGGTTGCTTGAAAATTGTTTTTCTCTGTAGGAGGGAAGGTATTCCGACAAATAATTAGAATACCTATGGGTACATGTAGTGGACCAGCGTTAGCAAATTTAGTACTTTTCTGGTATGAGTTCAAATATGCTAAAAGTTTAATTTCAAAACGTGATTTTACTTCTCTAAATAAATTAATGTATGCATTTAGATACATAGATGATATAACAGTAATTAACGATAATAGTTATTTTCTAAATAATTGGATGTATATTTATCCTATCGATCTTGTGCTTAATTTGATAAACGTTCCACCAAATGAAGCAGATGTGTTGGATATCAATATCCAAATTAAAAATACAGTTTTTATTACTACACTTTATGATAAAAGAAAGCAGTTTTCTTTTAAAGCACATTCTTTTCCAAGCGTATGTACGAAAAGTTGTTATAATGTATTTTTAAATGAGATTATTAGAATATCCCTAATTTGTTTGAATAAAGTCAACTTTATTTTTAAAATTAACATGTTAAAACAAAAGTTAATTTATAAAAATTATACAAATAGACTTTTAAAATTATATTTTCTAAAGGCTGTCAAAGATCCACATTTTAGTAAGGATATCAACATAGACCCTTTAGCTACTTGGAAAGTACTTTCGTAAAATGTATTTTTAAAAATTGACTTTTACCTTTAAATTATCTCCTGTGGATATTGATGTCACAAAGGTTATATATTCCTGTATGTATTTGTTTAACTATCACTACTTGAGGCGACCGGCGGCGAAACTATTTTCCTATGATTTCTTAATTGGGAATAAAAGATCTAAAAGCTTAATTCCATACTCCTCCACTGTTGAGCCGCGGGTATGAGAATCAAGTCTGGTAGAGGTCGCAAGCACGCACTAACATAGATTGTTTTTATTTTTTGTTTTATGTAATTTTTTCGTGTCTTTTACGATGTTTGTATATGCTGGAACATAATTATATATTGTACTTGTCTATATTTTAGACGATTGATTTTTGTTTTGAATTTGATTACAAGTTCGAAAATTTACACTGAAAAAGAAAAATCATATACTTATGTATTTAATGAAAATTAATTTACCGCGATTTTACAATAAATATACCACATTGTAAAATCGTTATAAAGACGTTGTAAATTCGTTGTAAAGGGTGTAAAAAACATGGTAAATTGATCCAATTGCGTTTACAACCATTGTACAACAGATTTTTAACAATTTTATAACGTGATAAAATTATTGTAAATACGTATTAAAACCAACCATTGTAAATTCATTAAAATCCTATGGTAAAATCGGATATAATTATTGCAAATCCATTAAAAATATTAAAATGTCATTAAAAATCTGTGGTAAATTCATGGTAAAACCGTTGTACCTTTGCACAGCAATTTACAACGATTTTATCCAAAAAGTTCTTCCTGTGTTCCCAAAACTTCGGGTGGACGTCGCGTCCATAGTTTCACCAGGGGGGGTACTCCCCCAAAATTTCTGGGGCCCCCCTCAGGAAAAAACCAGCCCCCTTTGCCCCCCCAAATTTTCTTCATCCCCTCCCCAACTTTCGGCTACAACGGCCCTTTTTGGAGCCAAAACGTTAGCTAAATTTTGCCCAAAAATGGTCATTTTTAAAAAAATTTTCATCAAAATTTGACTTAAAATCGCTTTAAGACCGCGTATAAACTCCTAAAACTGTCAAAACAAGCCTTGTTTTCACGGAAAAAGTGTTAAAATACAGAAAATTCTGCATTCTTAGGCCGTTTTTTGAATCTTTGAGGTCCAAATTTGGGGGGGGGGGGTTAGGGGGGTACCCCCATTCACATTTCGCGGGTCGATTGGATAGGTTGATTTGGATAATAATGCACAAAATTATTGCAATTGCAATAATTCAAAGTTTGTTAATTCTCACTATGGGCACGTTTTAACAGGTTTAACAGAAATTGTTAAGGATAATAATTTAAGGTGGTTGCTTGATAAAGGTACTAAATTTCGTTTACCCAAACCTATTAGACTAGATAAGCTTTATCAAAGTACTGAAACTGGATTGTGTAATTATGTTCAGAAAATTGATAAAAAAGATATTGATTGACTGTTATCATGATTGGATTAAAACTGTAATAATGGAAGTGCAAAAAGAAATTACTGCAGTAAAATTTTCGTATAATCCAATTGAAGACTGTACTTGTTCTCACAAAGAATTGGTACACTTGAAACGTAATTACGTAAGCTTCTCAAAATTATGCTTTTATATGTAGACTACTGTATAAAAAATTACTTAGACGTGAGCTCGGATTAGAACTTAATTGTCCTAATCCGACTTATATGATACATCATGAAAATAAGGATCATTTAATAGACCGTTTATTTCTAGAAAATAAAAATCTGGGGTATAAAATGAAATCTTGCGATAAAAGTTTACTTTTTATACAACTTCTGCCAAAATTCCACAAAAATCCAGTAAAATTTCGAACTATAATTTCTAGTCGTAATGCCATTACTAATGATGTGTCTAAAGATATTAGTAAAGCATTAAAGTTATTTCTTAAAAGAATGAAAGCTTGTTGCCATACTATTTCAAAATATAATCATGGCTGCAGTCCTTTCTGGATAATCGATAATAGCAATGAAATTAATCGATCTTTAAAGAAAATTTCTACAGTAAAATCTGCAGCTTCTATTTACACTTTTGATTTTACCCAATTCTATACTAACTGGAAACACGAAAATATTTTTCAGCTATCGAAAACATTTCTAAAATATGCTTTGGTACTAATACAAGACGCTTGATCTTTGGGTATAACGGAGCGTATTTTAACGATAACTGTAAATCTAAGAAAAATGTAGACCAATTGGAACTCCCACCCAAAATCCCCCCCCCAACTTTCGGCTACCCCCACCCCCCCCCCCCCCCCCCCCGCCCTTTTTGGAGCCAAAAGGTTAGCTAAATTTGTTAATTTAGGTAGCAAAAAGTTAGCGGTGGACGTCGCGTCCATAGTTTCACCAGGGGAGGAGGGGAGGGGGGAGATTTGGGGGTACTCCCACCCAAAATTTTCGACCCCCCTGGGCCTGGCTTTTTCCTAGGCAAAAATTTCGGCACTTATTTAGATGGGGGGGCGATTTTTTCGCCTTGGTCCCCCCTTATGGTTCGAAAAAATTTTTTGTCTCCGATTTGGCTGAGAAGTTGCCCTTAGGGTAAATCGAAGTCGCTGATTTCAAAAATCAAATCGAGAGATCGATCCGATCGATCGATCGATCAGTAGAATCGATCGATCAAAATCGATCAAAAAATTTTTTGTCACCGATTTTCGCAAAAAGTCGCCCCTAGGGTAATTCAGGGCCGCTGATTCCGAATCTGCACTCGAAATTTCATAAAAATCGATCGTTCGCCCGCAAAAATCGATTTTCATCGATTTTTCAAAAATTCGACAATAACTCGATTTTGGCAGCTCGGATCGAAATTTCGACTGCAGATTCGGAATCAGCGGCCCCGAATTACCCTAGGGGCGACTTTTCGCGAAAATCGGAGACAAAAAATTTTTTGATCGATTTTGATCGATCGATCTCTCGATTCGATTTTTGAAATCAGCGACCTCGATTTACCCTAAGGGCAACTTCTCAGCCAAATCGGAGACAAAAAATTTTTTCGAACCATAAGGGGGACCAAGGCGAAAAAATCGCCCCCCCATCTAAATAAGTGCCAAAATTTCTGGGGGAGGCTCGGATTTCTGGGGGGGGGGGGAAGAAAAATTTTTGAAAAAATGCCTAAAAATAGCTATATTTTTGCTGCTGAGCTAAAAAAAACTATTTTTAACTTAAATTTAAGCTTAAAATAGCTAAAAAATGCTTAAAAATGGGAAAAAATTTTCATAATTTGCCCTCAAAACCCTATTTTCCGGGCACTTTAGGGTGGAGGGGGTGTTCTGGGGAGGAAGGCCCGAATCCTGGGGGGGCGATTCTGGGGGGGGCGACCATAGGTGTGTTAGGGGCGGGTGGGGGGGGGACCCATAGGTGTACCACCTGTTTGGGTTGGGGGGGGGGGGAGTCAAAAGTCCAAATTTGGCTTGGGGGGGGTCTAAAAAATCGGAAATTTTCAAAAAAACTACCCAAACTGTACCCAAATTTTTTTCTGCTAAAAATGGCCCTTTTTGACATAAAATCTACTATTTTCGACACAAATCTGCTCAAAAACTACTCGTATTGCGTTTTACAGCCTATTTTTTAGCGTTTTTAACTATTTCCAGCCAATTTTGTTAGAAAATTTTTGAAAAATTGCAAAAATTTTTGCAAAAATTTAGCATTTTTTCTCTTGTTTGGACCCCATTTTAGGGGGGAGGGGGTATGAGCTCGGCTTGGGGGAGAGTAGGCGAGGTCGGGTATGGGGGTACGGGTAGGGGTCTGACGTTCTCGTGGGGGGGTCACACAGGGTGCAAACTGTAGCCTGGTTCACCTATGGGGGGACCCCTCCCCCCAAATGGAGGGGTCGCCAACCCCCCCCCCCCCAAAATTTTTTCCTACCCCTCCCCCCAAATCGAATTTTTCAGACCCCTCCCCCCTAGACCCTTTGCCGTGCCGGCATAGGTGTACCACCTGTTTGGGTTGGGGGGGGGGGGGAGTAGAAGGTCCAAATTTGGCTCGGGGGACCCCACCAAAATCCGAAATTTGGGGGAGGGGGACCCCCCCAAACTGTACCCAAGTTTTTTTGGCTAAAAATGCTCCTTTTTTGATGTACAGTACATAAAACATATATACTCAAAAGCTTCGGTCGATAGTTCTCGTATGCGAAAATAGGGCTTGAAAATTGACAAATTTGTGCTAAAATATGCCTAAATTAGCCCAGATTGTGGTTTATAATTGCGTATATTACCTTTTAATTGCTATAAATAACCATCTTTAGCTCTTTATATGTGATTTATAGCCATTTTTTCGATTTTTTTTTCAAAAATTTTTAGAAATTGCAAAAAATTTTTCAAAAATTTTGCATTTTTTACCTGGTTTGGACCCAATTTTAGGGGGGGAGGGGGGTTTGAGCTCGGCTTGGGGGGGAGTAGTTGAGGTCGGGGTTGGGGGGAGGGGGGTCTGGCCTCTCCGTGGGGGGGGGGGTCTCACAGGGGGCAAACTGTAGCCTGGTTCACCTATGCGTGCCGGCCGAGTGGTTAAGGCGTTCGACTTTGGATCCGATAGTCCGAGGTTCGAATCCCCGCTGCCACAAGGCTTTCGCCGCATCCAGCAATACGTAACCGAGTCGGGAAGTAC
>JASAND010011690.1:0-13172 GCA_030248195.1 Trissonchulus latispiculum
CAACAGTTTGAGAGATTCCTGCATTATACCCTGTGAGCGAATTTTAGATCCAGTTACTCGAAAACCATTCCCGGAAGACAGGATTGGACTTATGGACCAAGTCGGCATCTTCAAAAGAATTGAAGTGCTCTGGCTACCATATCCTAGTAAGTTCGGTCTAAATGTTTCCACGTTTCAAAAATTTACACAAAAACTGTGATGGATTTCCTTAGGTATTGTTTTATATATTTAAACTTTGCTTTGACTCTCAACCATTAGCCCTTACCCGTTCGCGCTCTCAGCGTACTAAATCATAAAGCAACATGAAACTGAAATTTGGATTTGATCCTTTTCTACGTGTTCGTCGTGGGGTGGACTCATCTGTAATGCGTTAGAAATTTGGGCCCATATCAAGATAAAAGTTAGAACCTCAAGAACCAAATTACTCAAATTTTTTTCCTGCGTTTGCAGCCATCACTTGATGCACAACGTCTGTCCCGGCCCGGGTTCAGAAGGGCCGTGGTTCGAACCCCGGGGCCAATTCTTTACTTTCAATTCAGACTGAAAAGCTGAACCTCCCTCTCTCTTCTGGGTCAATGTAGCAGACTTTTAAAGTCACCTTTTCCTAATATCTAAGCGCATGTGTACACTAAAAAAATCATATTTTCAGATTTTTAGAAAAACGCATTGCCCAAACGCATAATGCTTCTCAAATTTTGAGAAGCATCCTTAACAGTTTTCTCACTGCTTTATGATGATAGCGGCAATAAGCTTTAAGCAACATGGGCAGTCGTTGGTTTACGGTATAGAATAGCTATGAAACTGCAACAAAATAGCATTTACGCTCGATTTATCTGATAAGGGGAAGGGACAGAATTGGATCTGGGTCTAACATTTCAGACAGAGCCAGGAGCCAAAAGCGGACTGCTTTCCCCGGACCCTATATCCAGATTCCGGGTCATATTTTAATCAATAGATTTGGGTCTGAATTACACTACTATTATTAGTTTTCGGTGCTACGACAGGAAAAAACATAGGAAACATTGTTATATAATTGGCTTTTCCACGCTATTTCTGTTTTTTAATATTTGTTTGGGATGTGAGTAAAACTTAAAACTAAAAACTAATGCCAACTCTGATGAGGGCTGATAGGGCTTTAAAATGCGATACTGAAAAAGATAAGTTATGGAGGTGTCCATTTGGATCATTTTTTTGGCTTTCTCCGATCTCGCTGATTTTCACATATTTTATTGTTCAAACGGTATATTTTAACGAGTTTTTAAAATTAAAGTTGTAACGGTTACGGTTGTCGAGTAATTTCACATCAAAGTTGAGATTTCATGTGCTAAACATAGGAAATTTAAAAAGTTGTCATTTTTTCACGTGCGCCAAAAAAAATCTCCCGACAAACGTCAGTGAATCTGGACAAATTATACATCAAAATAACGCTAAAATGTTAATCTGCGGTACCCTGGAATTAGAATTATAATTTAGGCCTTTCATTTTTTTTAATTAATTTTTGAAGGATTAAAATTTAATACGGCTTAAGTATCAGGTCAAATTTTAATCCATTAAAAATTAATTAAAAACTTTTAAAGGCCTAAATTAAAATTCGGCTTGTAGGAATCTGGTGGGGCCCCAAAAATTGGAAGAGAAAATTAATCCTTTAATTGCTCTCCTGCTGAGACGTTGGTCTGTATTAAAGAAAATTGGAAAGGTCAAATGGAAAGGTCAATAGTTTGGGGGCCCCATCAGATTCTCTAACTGCAAAATTAGTACAAAACATATTGCAGTACATAAAACATATTATTAGCAGAAACTTTTCAAAACAGTGGTTTAAAAGTTAGAGCAATGTCATAAGGTTTTACCATATTATAATAAATCTCACAATTAAAAGTTAAAGCTTCTCTATAGTGCGAATCTCATTCAATGTGTAACTCTTATATATCAAACAATATTGCACAAAGTTACACAGTTTAATTTTAGCTTTAAGGACATTACTGTTATTAGGAATTAATTTAGTCTTAAATTTAAAAAATCAATTTTCTGAACATTTTTATGTACAGTTACCGTAGAACTCCATTTTAATCCATGCTACTTAAAACTTACGTACTTACTTAACTAAATTAATTATCGTTTACTCATGATATTTACGTTTTCTATCAGTTTAATGGCATAATTGCTTTTCAAATATTTGAAAACTGCTTGAATTCAAAAACTGGAGACTTCTAAATTCAATATAACTTTGTACTTTTGCACTAACTTTGCAGTTAGAGAATCCGATGGGGCCCCCAAACTATTGATCTTTCCATTTGACCTTTCCACTTTTATTTAATACAGACCAACGTCTCAGCAGGAGAGCAATTAAAGGATTAATTTTCTCTTCTAATTTTTGGGGCCCCACCAGATTCCTACAAGCCTAAAATTCTAATTCCAGGGTACCGCGGCTGAGTCTCACTTTAGCACCTTTGACCCTGCATTGACCTTTTTGAGTCTCACTTTAGCACCAGTCTCAGTTTAGCACCTTGAGTCCCACTTTAGCACCGATGAGCCTACAGTAAGAAAATTTTCCCCTACTAGAATTTTGACCTTATGTAAAGTTTTGGCCCCAAGGACTGGATATTTGGGCGACCAAACCACTTTACTGGGGGGCTGTGCGCTTTAGGCTGGATACGCAACCTGGACTGGAGATGATTTCCAGGCCGACCTCGACAAGCCTCGCCAATTAGATGAACCCAAAACCGTGAAACTTAAGCTCAACCTCACTAAGTAACCCCAAAACTTAGGCCTTATGTATCCCTACTTACCGAAACTAAACAATCTAAACCCTAGCTAGAATACTATAGGCCAAGTGGCCGTGTTACAATATTTACTTTAAAGACTGGAGGGGGGGGGGTTATACAGTTGACAAAAACCCTTTGCACTTACAGATTGAATCCAAGGATAGGCATAGAAGAAATATAGACAGGCAATTGGACCATAAAATATAGTAAATATAAATGCAATGCGCCCCGATAGCAGATATTTGGGTGTCCCACACCCAACCTATCACCAGAGTGGGTGGTCTTTACTAGTCTAGCCCGACGTTCAAGACGCTAGGGGACCCCAAAAATGTGATAAAGAATACAGGAAATAGCATAAAATTTGGGCCAAGAAAGCGTAAAAGAAAACCGACCAATTTACTCAAGCGCAGAACTAAGATTGCCTGGGCTTTTTAAAAGTAATGAGAGAACGTGCAATCACGCGATCACACGTGACTTGCCCAGCCAATCAAATATTAGATGAGAATTTTGAGAGAATTTCGAAACCAAACTGACAAATTGCTGATCTATCTTTGCAAAAAGACATACAATTACAATATTTCAAATCCAAATTGTGAACTATCGGGGCGATTTTGACAAAAACAAGATAAGTAGCTAAAAAATGCCGGTTCTGGCGCAGGGATTTGCCCTCAGGGCATTTACGCACATATTGGGGAGCTCCTCATGTTATAACCGTTTCGACCCCCGCCACAGGGCCTCATCAGACGGCTAGGCAACCGTTACGGTTTTTTCTTTTTTCTTTATTTTTCAACACATTACACATATATATTACACACATCAGATACAAGACTAAGAGCATCAAATTTATTAGCTAACCCCACAATAAAAAGATTCCTATTATGAAATAGCCTAATGTACCACAGTAAGGTTAATATGCACAATATGACTAATCATTCCACCATAAGTTTCAAACTCAACTGAGATTTGAACCACCACTTGGGTTAATCTAGTTTTAAAAACAGCGCCTTAGCCCACTCGGCCACCAAAACTTATAACTTATATAGCTAAAGCAGCTATATATAAGCTTCCAGCTTAGCCTAACGCATAACTCTAGCTGCCACTTTATGTCAGTATGTGCTTCTCTTTAGCTGACGCTCGGATAACTGGTTTCTTCACTATATTAGTCACAGCTTGAATAGTGCAACTTCAAGTCAAATGTTTACACAGTACGTAAGCACTTAAATTCCACATATGTAAGGCTTACATAGTGCTTACTTTAATGCTTACACAGTGCTTACATTTAGGCTTACATAATGCTGACGTACATGTAAATTTATAACAATGGAGCTGATATTGTTATTGAACAACTTTAAATCTTCACTCTGCTTCTTCTTCGTCATCTTTAATGTCGATGAAATTATCAAGTATATAAATATCGATAGCTTTATTCTTTTGAATAGCGAGTTTGTAAGCATCCATGGTGTCAATACCCTTGTCATCCTGAATTGAATCCTTCTTATCACGTATCTCCTTTATTATTGGGTCGTTTCCAAAGGAAATGAGCTGTGATATTTTGTTTAATAACAGTGCATTAAGTGTTTGCCTAATGGACCAGAGCGCTGACCAACTGGAAAGTCAGCGCTGGCCAACTGGAAAGCAAGCATCGCATAGTAGAATGTAAGCATTTCGTAAGTGTATGTAAACATTTGACTTGAAGTTGCACTATTCAAGCTGTGACTAATATAGTGAAGAAACCAGTTATCCGAGCGTCAGCTAAAGAGAAGCACATACTGACATAAAGTGACAGCTAGAGTTATGCGTTAGGCTAAGCTGGAAGCTTATATATAGCTGCTTTAGCTATATAAGTTAAAAGTTTTGGTGGCCGAGTGGGCTAAGGCGCTGTTTTTAAAACTAGATTAACCCAAGTGGTGGTTCAAATCTCAGTTGAGTTTGAATCTTATGGTGGAAAGATTAGTCATATTGTGCATATTAACCTTACTGTGGTACATTAGGCTATTTCATAATAGGAATCTTTTTATTGTGGGGTTAGCTAATAAGTTTGATGCTCTTAGTCTTGTATCTGATGTGAATAATATGTATGTGTAATGTGTTGAAAAATAAAGAAAAAAGAAAAAACCGTAACGGTTGCCTAGCCGTCTGATGAGGCCCTGTGGCGGGGGTCGAAACGGTTATAACATGAGGAGCTCCCCAATATGTGTGTAAATGCCCTGAGGGCAAATCCCTGCGCCAGAACCGGCATTTTTTAGCTACTAAGATACATAAGTTAGGACTAATTTTGAATGGAGAATCTGTTTAAATAATAATAAAATATGACAGTAGGGCATCACCGCCCTACTGTACACTTACAATAAATGAACCCCTATATGTAACTATATCAGTCACATATGTACAGTAAATAATTAAGACAAGTTCTGCAAGGAAATTTAGACAACACGGAAATTGCTAGAAATATAAAAGTTTAAGCGTACTTGTTATTGTGAATTTTGTATGTTAGAATGTAAATTATAAATTAAAGGGAGCAGATTTAATCGATTAATTTACAAAATACAAAAACATTCATAATTGTTTCTTTGTTTGTCTGTGTACGTAGAGGGGGCGGGTCTTTCCCATTATCCCCCCATAGCTTCGTAGAAGTACTGAAGATGCACACTTTGGCGGATTGAGTTGAAATTTGGTAGGGGTAGGTTTTCGGACCTGCTGATTTCAAAAATGCAAAAATTTTAAAATTTAAAAAAATTTTTAAAAATTTTAAAATTTTAGTTTGGTAAGGGGGGACCAAGGGGAACCGAAAAGTTCTTTGTCTTCGATTTTGCTGAAAAGATGTATATAGGGGTTTTCGGCATCGTAGAACACGAATCTGAGCTCCGTTTTTCGATCCAGCTTTTTTGTTAGCTCAATATAAGCTAAAGTTCTAAGCTTAAGATGTAAGCTTAGCTTGAGCTAACAAAAAGCTGGATCGAAAAACGGATTTCAGATTCGTGTTCTGCGTCCCCGAAAACCCCTATATAAATCTTTTCATCAAAATCGAAGACAAAAAATTTTTCGGTTCCCCTTAGTCCTCCCTTACCAAACTAAAATTTTAAAAATTTTAAAACTTTTTAAAATTTTAAAATTATTGCATTTTTCAAATCAGCAGGTCCGAAAACCTACCCCTGCCAAATTTCAACTCAATCCGCCAAAGTTTGCATCTTCAGTACTTCTACGAAGCTATGGGGGGATAATGGGAAAGACCCGAGGGGGCAGCCGAGAACACAAACTACAATGTTTTTACAATTTTTATGATAGTACATAATTGTAGCGGTTTTGCTGAAGTGCAACTTCCATTTAAAGAGAAAGAAAACATCTACAGTAACCCATGTCATGAAGGTGCTAAAGTGGGAATGACCTTTATGTGACTTTAATGACCTTAATATTTAAGGAGGTGCTAAAGTGAGACTGGTGCTAAAGTGGGACCTAATCGGTACCGCAGATTAATATTTTAGCGTTATTATGATGTATAATTTGTCCAGATTCATCAACGTTTGTCGGGAGATTTTTTGATGACAGCTTTTTAAATGAAAAATGACAGCTTTTTAAATTTCATATGTTTAACACATGAAATCTCAACTTTAAGGTGAAGTTAGGCATACCTGAAGTTACTCGACAACCGAGTTACGACTTTTTTTAAAAACTCGTTAAGTTAAACTCGTTAAAAACTCATTTGAACAATAAAACATGTGGACAAAGCACAGAAAACCATCATGAATCGGGAAAGCACAAAGCATAACGCATTGTGCTTTTCAAACCATCATGAACCGAAAAAGCACAGAGCACAAAGCACACCATCGTGAAACGGGCTATAGCATTACGTTATAGAATACTCCAGGGCTTGATGCAAATTTTTTTCCAAAAAGAATTTGTAAGAATTCCATACAGTCAAGAGTGCATAATTGCACTATTATATTAGAAGAAGAGTAAGCCACTAGAGGGCTCTTCTTCTTGGCATTGCGTAACGGTGCTCCGACCACAATACGCGAATGTTCCCCCGTTTGGTGGGGGGGTAGCTCTCTTCGACAAAGCATACCCCCCCTCCGTTTGGTGGGGGGGGTAGCAGAAAAGAGGTCCCCGTGTGGTTGGGGGGGGGCTAGCCAACAGCCAATCAGATTGCAGAGCCCCCCGCCCGGTTTGGTGGGGGGGGGGGAATAGAAGAAGATTACGGTAGATATTGTTCAATTTGAAAAAGGTTCCCCGTTTGGTGGGGGGGTATGCAAAAGGGGTCCCCGTTTGGTGGGGGGTATGCGAAAGGGATCCCCGTTTGGTGGGGGGGGGGGGGGGGGGGGGTAGGCAAAGAGGTCCCCGTTTGGGGGGGGGTCGCCAACAGCCAATCAGATTCAGCCAATTTCAGCCTGACTTGACTTCCCCCAAACGGGGACCCCCTTCTGCCTACCCCCCCCCCACCAAACGGGGACCCCTTTTGCATACCCCCCACCAAACGGGGACCCCTTTTGCATACCCCCCCCCCACCAAACGGGGAGGGGGTATGCTTGTCGACCCGCCCACCAAACGGGGGAACATTCGCGTATTGTGGTCGGAGCACCGTTACGCAATGCCAAGAAGAGGAGCCCTCTAGTGGCTTACTCTTCTTCTAATATATAGTGCAATTACGCACTCTTGATACAGTGCCGCTTCCCGTAGATCCCATCCCAAGTTGATGTTCTCGGGTCTTCTTTGTCAAGCTAGGTTATATTCAAGATGTTACCACCGTTGTGTATGTCAATTACGCCCAAATTGCTTTTGTGAGCGCGAACTCCCTGTCATGAGCTGCTGAACCGCTAAAACGGCATGTTATAGGCGGGTTCGTTGTAGACTTTGAAGCGCGTCGACGCACGTTTACGAGCGTCTTTGTAACTTTGCTACAATGAAGGCACCATTAGACGCCTGTAAGCGTATATATTTCGAATTAAAGCAGCGTGATATCAAAAACATTTCATATTCGTAGTCAGCAGTTCCAGAAACCCTTATGGGCATCTTTTCGGAAAAAATTGGAAAGAAGAATATTTTGATATTATTTTTAGCAGCAGCTTTTCAGAATGCACAGTAAGGCTATTTTTATGAACAAATACAGAGCTGGAACATAAGTTGAAAGACTAAAACTGAAAAGCTATTTAGATTATCCTACGGGCTTGGCGAGGCTCCCTTCTGTCAGAGGAAGGAACATATATACGTTATCTATTGCGTGGCAGTTCCCCAACAATTAATTGTTGGGAAGCTAATCGGTCGGTTACGTTGAGTACGGTCTTTCTTTGCGTCAGGAGCTATCTGTAATGAAAATTACATTTGACGTAAAATTGTGTGCGGCAAAGACGTTTTCAAGCCAGTATTGGAAAGTTTCGTCACTATTCGAAACCAAAGCTAACCTCTAATTAGTTTTTGTTTTGCTCATAATAATTCAAGCTAGTGTCAGAATTAGACTCTCCACCCACATATATTTCATAACTATTAAGTCACAAACAGAGACTCTGTCTTTTCCTGCATTGATCCATCTAAAATAATTAAAAAGGGCAATCATTCTAATTAGTATTTACAATTATTCAAGTGATAATGATCCGAAACATAACTTTAGAATCGTCTTCTTCTTTAAAATCTGAAACAACAATAAAATACAAATTAGTTTGAGTTTATTCCAACTTTTGGTTTTGGGGTCCTTCTTTCGATTTTAAAAGGAGTTTAAACTCCCCTTCTTATTCTCCTTTTTTCCTTGCCTTCTGGGCCTTTCATCTTCTCCGACGCCCAGCTGTCTGGAAAGCGAATGGAGCTCCCAGACATCTTAAGTGAATGAACTCATTCATACGTCCATTCACGTAAGATCCCCACGTGACGAAAGAATTAGTCACAGACGGCCTCTCCTGCACTAGGCTGGGAGAGGCTGAGAAATGACCCTGCACTACTTTAACACATACATATAGGTACGTAAGTATTACCGAGGGGAATAGCCCCCAAAAGGAAATTAACAAAAGAAAACTCAAATTTAGGTACTTAGGTAGTTTTTAGTCGTAGGTAGGATAAAATTGTTAATTTTAATTTAGGTAGTAGTTAATTTTTCTTAGGTAGTTAAGTTTTGGGGGAGGTCCCCCCTGGATCTCCCGAAGGGGTCTTTATGTATGTTCTTCTTCTTAATAAAGACCCCTTCTACTGGCCGCTAAGAGGCCTTGAAGTGGCCGCCAAGAGGCCACAACTAGAAGAGGAGGAACTTTTGTTCCTCCAAGGATTTATGGGTTCATACCCCGTCTTTGCAAACACAAAAGCAAAGACGGAGGTAAAAAAGGGGGAACCCTTAATAAAAAGGAAATTAAAAATTCCCCCCTTTCAAAATTAAGGCCAAAAAATAGCCTCCAAAACTCACCTTGCCAATTAGCAAACTCTTGCTAATTGGCCCAAAAAGTCTGAAATTTTCATTTTTCTCGTTGGCTTCAAATTCTGTTTCCCATCTTTCATTCTTGGCCTCTTTATGGGGCCTAAAGTTGTTTTCGTCTCTAGAAACCCAACTTAGAGACGTTTGCTCTTCGCATTTGTGGCCATTAGTTTTAAAGGCCATAAATCCCCAAAATCTCGCCACTCGAAGTGTGGCCCGAAAATATTTACTTTGGAGATTTATGGCACAGAAGCCATAAATCCAGACTCTTTGGCGGCCCGCGCACGTGGACTACCGTAGCCCACGACTTCGGTAGTCCAATCATAGGTGATTGCAACGATCGCACCACACGCGCAGCCAATCAGCTGCAAGGGGAGCAAGACCGCCCCCAAACAGGGTCTCGACTGGAAATTCGAATTTCCAGTCAGTGTCGGTTGAGACTTTAGACAGAGCGGTTGCTCTCCCCCTTTTCGTCCGGTTGTTTGCCGGGGGAAATGCTGTCTTGAAGCCGTTATATGGAGGCCTTGACATTAGCATTTCCCCCCCCTTTCCCCTCTTAGGACGCATTTCTTTTTAGATTGAGATGGCACCGACACTCTAGACTCACACTAACACCCCTGTGGACCCTTATGCCCTCGTGGCGGTCTCCAGGACGCGATTTCTGATCCTACCGGGGCCTTAGGGCTCCGATGACAACTGCACACACTTCTGATAACTGGGCCTAATCACCCAGTTTTAGCTTAATTGTTGTTTTTGCACACGTGGAGGGTGTGGGCCTTTCGCCCACCCCTGGGGTTATGTTGGGTGTGGGTTTTTAGGTTGGCTTGCGAGTTTCAAGCCCTCGCAAGTCAACCTCAACTATTTTCTGACCTTCAACCCGAAAACGCACAATCGAGTTCCCAATTTTAAAGCTAATTTCTCTTCAAAATCACCATTTTTTGATGATCTAAAACCCCAAACTTATGTCCCCTGTTCAGGTCTTCAAAAGCCCATTTTGGCTGTTTTGCTCATCTTCCACCCAACTACGAAAATAACCCAAAACTCCAGAAATTCGCCAAATATTTGGGGCAAACTAGGTATTGAGGGGAGGACCCTCCCTGTTCCCCCCAAGCCCGGGAAGTTGAACAACTTCCCGGAATTGCCACGCAAAAGAACGCACCGTTTTCCCCACAGCTGGCGGCCAGGCCCGCCGGCCATAATTCTCGCTGTGCCAATCAAAACTACTCACTGTTTTGTACTTGTGCTCTCTTTAATTCAGCCGGTCAAAAGAGTAGGATTGTTTCTAAAACTCGCTTCGAAAACGGATCTTTCACTTATACTTTAAATCAGTTAATTATCAAGGTTTTAATTGGGGAAATCCGGCATCCCTGCTAATTTAAACAGTGTTTTGTAGTTTTGTTGTTTTGATAATAATTGCAACAGCAATTATTATCCGACTTTTGGCTTCCAAATCTCTCCCCAAACTTGCACACGCAGAATTCACGCAACACACGAGCAATCACCTGGAAATGGCCATCACACGGGCCATTTCCGAATCCAAACGCACGTAGTTAGGCATTAATTAGATTAATTAGTCTAGGTAGTAGTTAATATGGGAAGTAGCCCCATTTAGGCTTTAAGTTATTTTAATTATAAACTTCCGGGTTCCTCATGTAAATACCTTCGCAGAGAAGGTCTTGAGGCCCCGTGATTAATTCTAATTAATAGTTTTGTGATTGTATGCATGATGGGCACTTCATGTAAACTCCTCCCAGTCGGAGGTTTTGTCGCTTGTCCAGAATGAATGAAAGAACGATTATAACTGTATGTGTGGGGCTACTCATGTAAATACCTCCAGTTGAGGTCTTGAGACCAGTCCAATAGACTATAATTAAAATAACTTAGTCAGTAGTTAGGTAGGTAGTAATAATTAATAATAATCAGATTAGGTACGTATCCGGGCCAGAAAAAAGAGCCCATGTTTGAATCTTGTATAGTCCATAGCTGATAACGGTTTTGTAGTCTAGTCTTGATAGTTGTCTAGTAATTCAGAATTAGTAGGTGTTCAGAATTGCTGTTAATCTGTAATTCTGGGACCCCAGAGGCCTGCGTAGGTTATCTTTCTTAAGATGTGGAGCCTCTGCAAGAAATGGGTCCGACTTGTGATAGGTAGGTAGATTAGGTAGCTTAGGTTCAAATTTACGTAAGCTCATTTACATATTCTGTCCTAGGGCTAGTATGAGGTTTAATATCATGTAGAGTGACCAGGTTCGTAGTGCTTAGTGCTCAACCAGTAGTAGATGCTTACCAGGTGTAGTTTAGTGCTGTGTACCCGTAGATTAGAGGGTAACAGTTCATAGTTTAGTATCCAGTTTTAGTTATAGCCGGTATTGAGCCCTAGGTGTTAGAATCGTCAGTATATGAGTTTTAGATAAACGTAGCTAGTTTTAAGTCAGTCTTAGTTTTATTATAGTTGACTCTAGTCAGACAGGCAGTGTTGAGCAGTGCAGTCTACGTTCTATGTCCAGTCCTTAGTCCAGTCCAGCCTCATTTGCATATCTGGCCGAAAACACCAGAACGGCCAGGAAAACGTTCAATCTTGTACATTTGCACACCAAAACCATCCGAAACGTCTGAATTCTGTCTGAAAGCAAAGAACAGTTAACAAAACACACACAATGCACGCTTTGGGTGTCAAAACCCACACTTGGAAGCCAATCAGTCCGGATAATAGTTGCTGGGGTTCTAATCCCACCACCGCTGTTTCTAATGGGTTTTAACCCATGTGATTCAGGTTGCCGTCCTGCTGCTGAATCCTGAATCCTTGAGAGGTAGCTAATTCGTGCAGTTTAGCACGGTAGTTTGGTCTAGAAGCAGAGACGGCGGCATCCACCTGATTCATTGTTTGGAACTCATTTTGTGCGAACTTTCGAGAAAACATGAAAACAACCAGCTAAAGCATCTGAGCCTTTGTCAACAGCTTCCAGCTTGAAAACTCAGTTCAATACTAAATTGACACTTTGTCTCTGTTTTAAATTACGTTATTATATTAGCACTAGCCTCTCCGACATTTCGATCTCCTCCGACACTCTCTAGCCCGTAACTGTAATTACACTTTCAGGGACGCAAACTCTCGCCTCTCTAAATTCAGTTGCCAGGTGAGCCGTTACACGGAGGCCCCAGAACGAATCCAAACTCGCCCCTAGTATAGTCTATTATAACTTCTTTTGCTATACGCTATTTGTGTGTGTAACACCAATCTATATAGGTTGAGCCAGTAGGCTCGGCGAGTCGGAAAAGATCAGAGTCTAAAATCGGGTAAGATACGACATGAAATAATTGTGAAGTAGAAGGTTAAGACCAGCCGACCCAATATAGAGAAGTAGAGGAAATTCGTAGACTAATTCTGACACTGAGCAATGACTTAAGTAGCGCAGACATCCTTCTGTCTTAAGCAGTGCCACGTAACGTAACTGTATCTTTCTGTCTGTAAATATATACCCTTTGTAGCTTCTGATTACAATTGTATCATCCATTATCGCTTTATAGTTCCGCTTGTACAGTATCATTGTCTATCTGACCTGTGTAGCTGTAATCGTTGAAAATAAAGATCATCTGTTTACAGGAAAGCTAATATCGCGGATTTTTCGAGCAATCCCCCAGACCTAACCGCGTGAGAGGTTAGCGTTCGCCAAGAGTCGTTATTGAGACTATAAATCCCCCTGGTTCCTCCCTACCACAAACGAACTCACGAAATCAAACCCCTACCCGGTCAGCCATTAAGTACGGTCTGTCAGAACACCACTACAGTCTGTGCTTCAATCTAAGTGGAGATCCCTGAGTCCCCACGCGCTGACCAGTGTTCTAGAGTGCTGATCAGATCTACAGGCCGAAGAAGCCTAGCCTAAGCCTAACCGACTACAACAAATCTCACGACCCAAATCAGTTTACTTTCAGAGTCAGTCAATAATCGTCACAGATCTCAGCCACTCTATTACATATCCAACTACTATCTGTTGCCAACTGAGCTACAGCACCTT
>JASAND010011691.1:0-35031 GCA_030248195.1 Trissonchulus latispiculum
ATTTCCTAGTATTGGTCTGTCCTACAAACTAATTTTAAGACCCTATTTTTAATGATTAAACGGATTAGATTAAAATTCTGCATTAAAGAAAATAGCACAACGGATTAAACGGATAAAAATTAATTTTATTTCTGTAATATACCAAGGATTATTATTTTAATCTAATTTTGTTTCTTTATTCGGCCTATGTATGTCAAGATAAAAGTTAGAACCCCAAGAACCCCCCTAGAAAAAGGAAGGTTCTCATTTTTTTCGTGCGATTGTATCCACGACTGTTCATTGTCTATTCTACAGACATCTGCGCAAACGTCATTGTGACGTAACTTATTTAGGCGTTCTTATGCAAACGCCATAACAAAGCTAAGCAGACTTTTAGAGCATAATCTGGCCCAACTAAATATGCCTACACCTGGAAGCTGGCAAAGCTGCTTAGCCGCCAGAAGAAACTTGGAAAATTTAAGGTCTCTACGTACAGGATCTGAACTACATCAGAACTACATAAAATAATTCACATGTCAAGATCACTGCTAAACAGGATAAATCATATGTAAGGATCTGCTGCGCCGTAGTGCATCTATCAAATTATTTTAAGTACACAAACCTAGCAAGATTCCGCAGATTACGTAGCAAAACATTATTGGCGACATTCCGTGGAAAAGTTTGGAGCTTAAACCCAGACAACCGGTTTCCAGCCAAATGAGTGAATTTCCGTGACATGTTTTATCGCTTAAACTTGACTGAGTAGATTCCGGTAAATCGTTTTAAAGGCGAGTATGTTTCATATGTATTAAATGTGTGAAACTTCATAGTTAACTCATTCCGAGTAGATTCCTTGTTCCTGCTCAGATATCTTCAAGGCACTATTTCGATTCTTTCTCGACAATACAACAAATTATTTACTATTCTTAATAGTTCGCGCGAATAGGGTGGACGGAGGAAATTCCCTTTCCGGCGACAAAGCTGGTTCCTATAATTTTGATCGCGAGTAGACACCCTATTCGGCGACAAAGCTGGTTCCAATTATTTTGGTCGCCGAGTATATATATTCCCTATTCGGCGACGAAGCTTGTTCCAATAATTTTGGTCGCCGAGTAGACTCCCAATTCGACGACAAAGCTGGTTCCAATAATTTTGTTCGCCGAGTATATTCCCTATTCGGCGACAAAGCTAGTTCCCATAATTTTGATCGCCGAGTGATCCCCTATTCGGCGACAAAGCTGGTTCCTATAATTTTGACCGCCGAGTAGATTCCCTATTCGGCGACAAAACTCGTTCCTATAATTTTGATCGCCGAGTAAATTTCCTATTCGACGACAAAGCTGGTTCCTACCCCCTTATTGATTCAGGGCATTTTTACGCTGTAGCGCCAGCTTTCCCTCTTTTACAGAATTGCGCCTTTCAAAAGAATTTAATTTCAATTCAACGTCGAGTCCCGGGCTAGCCCTGGGACAATCGCCGGTCAGTGACGGGTGCCACAAAGCCGCTGACGGGTGTCACAAAGCCGTTGACGGGTTTCACAATGTCAGTGACGGGTGTCACAAACACCCATTGTGACCCCCGTTGGATGTACGATTTTCAAAAATGCAATTTTTTTAAAAGCATCAACAGGAAGGTGTTCAGGGATTGCCACATTGTGACAGGCGTTACCAAAACCATTCCAGAAATTACAGATTTTACACCAGCTGCTGCTAAAATTGATCGAAGAAAAGTTCCAGCAGGATTATGGGGCATAGAACCAGCGAACCTAGGCTGTGCCAGAAGTTAGACACAACGCCGACCCACGCACTCAATGTAGGTCATCGGTGTGCCATAGTTGGATAATTAATACATAACTTTGGCCTATTAGCTATGGTTGAAGTTTTCAGCATTTCCACAAGCAAGCAGTGAGT
Source organism: Trissonchulus latispiculum (assembly GCA_030248195.1). Taxonomy (NCBI): domain Eukaryota; kingdom Metazoa; phylum Nematoda; class Enoplea; order Enoplida; family Ironidae; genus Trissonchulus; species Trissonchulus latispiculum. Next base: position 1,890 of record JASAND010011691.1, read on the forward strand.
TAAACCCTTTACAGCTACTCCCTTGTCAATTTTGTTTGCGCACTAACCTACAACCCGACCTGGAACCAGTGAGCCTAGGCTGTGCCAGAAGTTAGACACAACGCCGACCCACGCACTCAATGTAGGTCATCGGTGTGCCATAGTTGCATAATTAATACATAACTTTGGCCTATTAGCTATGGTTGAAGTCCAGACCCAGAAACTTGAAGAGCGGCAGAGCAAGAAGTATATAGGAAGTAAAGAATTGGCCCCGCCGGGGTTCGAACCACGGCCCTTCTGATCCCGGGACAGACGTGCTAACCACTACACTACAGGGCCAAAAAGGGCTTATCAGTCTATTCTGTGCCTAATATTTTCTTACACCGAAGCACGTAAAGTGCTATACACATGGAAGTTCCTAGTCTTGGTCTGTCCTACAGAATAATTTTAACACCCTATTTCTTTAATGATTAAACGAATTTTAAAGAAATAGCGCATCGGATAAACCGGATTAAAATTAGTCCTACTTCTGTAATGTACCAAGGATTATTAATTTAATCTAGTTCTGCTTCTTTATTCGGCCTATGTATGTCAAGATACAAGTTTAGAACCCCAAGAACGCCCCTAGAAAAAGGAAGGTTCTCATATTTTTCGTGCGATTGTATCCAGCACGACTGTTCATTGTCTACTCTACAGACATCGGCGCAAACGTCATTATGACGTAATTTATTCAGGCGTTCTTATGCAAACGCCATAACAAAGCTAAGCAGACTTTTAGAGCAAAATCTGGTAAGAAAGCAAAAGATGCCTGCACCTGAAAGCTGGCAAAGCTGCTTAGCCGCCAGAAGAAACTTGGAAAATTTAAAGTATCTACGTACAGGATCTGAACTACATCAGAACTACATAAAATAATTCACATGTCAAGATCACTGCTAAACAGAATAAATCATATGTAAGGATCTGCCGCGCCGTAGTGCATCTATCAAATGATTTTAAGTACACAAACCTAGCAAGATTCCGCAGATTTGACGTAGCAAAACATTATTGGCGACATTCCGTGGAAAATTTTGGAGCTTAAACCCAGACAACCGGTTTCCAGCCAAATGAGTGAATTTCCGTGGCATGCTTTATCGCTTAAACCTGACTGAGTAGATTCCGGTAAATTGTTTTAAAGGCGAGTATGTTTTGTATTAAATGTGTGAAACTTCATAGTTAAGGGCACGGATGGCGTGTTTCCAGCTTCATCGGAGATTTTCCATGGAATTATAAAACAGCTAAACTTAGACAGCAAGATTCCGACCGATACAGTGCCATTCCGTGGAAAAGTTATAAGCCTAAACCCAGACCACCAGTGTCTGTGGAATCTTGCTAGGTTTGTGTACTCTAAATCTTTTGATAGATGCATAGGACTCAAGGTTGTGGGAAGGGGAGGAGAGGGACCCCACCTCGTACTACTTGTTTTAGGGGGGGGGGGGCCCTGGTTTGCGGCGTAACACAAAAAATAAAAAACGTTTAGAGCAGCCAATTCTGTTTGAAGACGAAGAAGTGGTTTTAGTAGACAATAACGTAGAACCTGAAGACGATGAAGAATCTGTTGGAAAATTCAGCCAGCAAGCCAAGGTTGTTGGCGTGGATGAGTGCTTTCTTGGAAAGAAAAGAAACTGTAATAAGGAAACCGGCAAAACAGGATATTTGGCATTGCACAGAAAAAAAGGTTCGCAAATTCTTTCTGTATCTGGTTAAAGATCAGAAAAAAAGAAACACTGTATCCACTGATACAAAAGCATTTAAATAGAGCACGATGACTTCTGGAACTACCGAAGTCTCCATAACTTGGGGTACACCCACAGTGCTGTAACCTACAGCATAGAATTTAAATCCGACAATGGAACTTGCACCAATACAATTGAAGGGTTATTTGGTAATCTCCGACAAAGGTTTGGAAAAATTCATGGAGTATAAACAACCCAATATCCATCGTTATTGGACGAGTTCGATTATCGACAAATCTATATACAAGGACAAAGATGGAAGCATACTAGAGTCACTGCTACTACATATTACGGCTTATCAGAAGAAATGAAATTATCAAAAACTGCAGCTGTAGTTGTATACTGTTACTTAAAAGCAAAGAACAACAAAATTCACTGAACCTAGGAATAAACAGGAAATCCGTTCATACAACAAGTACTGTTAAAGCATTGTTTTTTTGGGCCACTGCGCAATATTGAAAATTGCTAAACTTCACAATGCAGGTATCGTTCGTTGTATTGTTTCACAACTCACGATCGGCAGGCATATTAAACTTGAAACGGACTTTATTCACCAAAAAGCTATCAAAAGAAAAAACAGAAGATGCGCGTTTCCTTTTCTTGACTGGAGGAAAACCCACATCACACCCACAAAAAATAAACAAGCAAAAGGAGGTGTAGCCATCTTTAGTTGGGCTCATAATGTAGGTCTGCTGGGGGGGCCCTCCTGGTTTTTCAAAAATTTAGACTAAAATTTTTGCAACCACACACAAGAAAATTTCAATTAGAATCCTAAAAACCTACACCCCTGTGCACTTTAAGTCGCATATGTTGTTCAGAATACACTCTATAGAGACATTAGAAACACCAGAACCTCCGGAACCCAGAGATTCCAGAACCCATACATTTTCATCAAAAACGGAAAATTAGATATTTGCGGATCGGATCATTTCAAAAAGTTAAGCACCTCAAGAACCTCGTCAAGAACCCCCCCCCCCAAAAATTTGAGACTAGATGTATATACAAAGTTACGGATCAAATCTCATGGAAAAGTTAAAAACCCCCAAAACCCCCATAACCCCAACAACACCAACGGAAAAAATTGAAACTATGTAGTTATCGGTCAAATCTCTGTAAAATTAAGAACCCCAGAATCCCTAGTACCCCCATGAAAACAAAAGCTTCAGGAAAAACAATTAGTGGATCAGAACGCAAAATAAGGTGACTTTTATCTTGACGACATGGACCCTCCAGGCCTACTCATACGTGTGCCTTGGGGGGGGAGGGGGTACCAGACCTGGAGCTCACCTGCTGTCCCAGACTCCAAATATTCCTGGTTTTTTGGGCAAAACAACCGAAAAAAACGGTTCAACCCGCCCAAACTTCGCCTCCTGCTCAATGAACAATGGATTAATGCTCCTGCTCAATGGATTAAAAAATGAACTAGTTAAATTTAATCCGGCCCGGCTTAATCGCTGTTGGTTTGAAGATTCATTTTAATCCGTTTAATTTGTCTTCTGCATTTTCACCTAGTTTTTAATCCACGTTCATCCAAGCCAATTAAACGGATATGAAAGTAGTAGGATTAAAGTTGACGATATCTGTTTCTTTAATTGCGGATTAAATTCCTTTTTATGTACATTTTTAATCCACGAATTAAACGGGTTAATTTTAGTCCGTTTAATCCGTTAAATCCAGAAATGATAAATAAAGAACTGGCTATTATTATTTGAAACTAGCTAACTTTTAATCCGTTTAATCCGACTATTTTAATCATACATTAGCATTGGGCTGCGTCCTGGGGGGGGGGGGGCTTGTCCCCAGTAAATTTTAAGGGGGTTGTGCCTTGAACTGCAATTTTCAAGGACGACTTGCACCTCAAGAATAAGTTAGTGAATTTTTTCGAAAATTAACGCTAAATTTAATTAAAATTTGCATTAGAATTTTCAATTTTCAGTAAACATTCATAAACTAGACTCACAGCGTCGAGAAAATGACAATTGAAACAATTAAGTAAGGCCTTCCCGCATCACAAAACGATTGTTTTAATCTTTTAAAATTATTAAACAATTTGAAATTATAGGCTGGAGAGCATGTGATTTTAAAGAACCAACTGTATAGGGTTAATTTAAATAGTTTGCAGTATATAGAGAATCGAGTATATTGCATGTACAGAGTGTGTAAAGTTGTCAAAATGTTGTAAACTTTAAAATTCCTTTACACCGGTTTTGCCTTAGAAACTGGTATCTAGCTATCCCCACTGCAGAATTGCTCAGAAATTGCAGTTCACTGCAGTTGATCGCTGTTACGTCTTTGCAATATAGTAATTTTCTGTCCAACAACATTTAGTATACAGTTTAGTGAAAAACTTCTCGGAAGTTTAGCACTTCGCGATGGACTCCAAAACTGCCATGGATGACGTAAGTAACAAAATTTTCTAAAATTTAAATATTTTCTAGGTGGTGGGATTCGAACCACTGACCCCCCCCCCCCAGTTATCACTTGCTAATAAATATTTCCTCTGGAACACATAAAAGTAAGGTTGACAATGAATTGTGAGCGGAAACTTTATTGAATATTAATTTAAATGTGATGACGAATATTAATTTAAATATGACGACGTTATCAGACATGTGCAGGAGGGGATGTTTTTGGGGGGTAACCGGATTTTCCGGTTTTTTTGGCCAAAAAACCAAAAAACAGGATTCTGGGGGAAGTGAGGGACCCCTCTGGGGGAAGCTCCTGGTCTGGGGAGGGTGAAAACCCCCCAAACTCCCCAAGCACATGAATGGACATTATGCTAATTTTCTAAAAAGTCAAGTCCATAGCACAAACCTTGCGGTGTGGACCAAACGTTTTGGCAACCGAACAAGTTTTGGGGACAATTTGTGGGAGTTATCATGAAAACGACTAATCCTAAACCGATTTTGCTGTTTTTTTCGAGCAAAATAACCGTTTCTGATCCATTGGTGGTGGTATCGTTTACCGTACCGGTGTAGACTGAAAAATTTGTAATGGCAACCTTTATATTTGAGCTCTTTAAAGCATTAAATAACCAAAAGCTTGCATATTCCCGGAAAATGTAGCTTTCATTGTTGGGCGGTAACTCACAAATTGAAAAAATTAAAATAAAATTTTGAACAAGGATTACTTTCGATTAAATTATGTTAGAGAGCTGAAATTTTATATGCGGAGACAGGAATATCTTGCCGAAGGTCATTTTTCAGCATTTTGGTTGCTGTTTAGCATGTCAAGAGAAAACTACTAAAAACGCACATTGATGCCATTTTTCAAAATTCAACAAGCGATTTCTCAGTTGTTCTTGACTCAAACGGTAAACTAGTAAAAACCTGACCTGACCCTGCAATATGTCTTGGTCAATTTGTACGCCAAATTTGAAAACACAATATTACTCGAAGTATGAGAAAACCTTGTTTAAAACATGAATTTCCTTCAGTATTTAACGATCAACGTAATTGGTGCTTAGCTAACTGCTGGCTTGCCATTACAAAGGCGCAGCAGAGATCAAAAAGGATTGTTGATTTTGTTATCGTAAAATAGTGAAACAATCTGGTTGGGGGATGACGAAAATGGGTGGGGCGCAGACATGTGCAGGAGGGGAAGTTTTGGGGGGGGGGTGCGGTTTTTTACCGGAAAAATCCGGATTCTGGGGGGGGGGGCTGAGGGACCCCTCTGGGGGGGGGGTGAGCTCAGGAAAGGGGGGGTGAAACCCCCCCCCCCCCAAACACCCCCCCAAGCACACGTACGGTGGGGCGGAGATATTAATTTCCATATGTATTTATAGACGCTTTGGAAATTGCGGTTAGGACGAATAACGTTATTTTATTTGTACTCCCTCTTTCGTAATTTTACTCCCCCCGGCACACTCGCCTAAAATATGTCTTAATATTGTTATTATGGATTACTTTAAGCTGCCAGATATCCACAGTCATTAAATATGCATGATTAAGTGACATTAAAAGAAAGAAATGGCATTTTCTTGTAAATCTCGATTTTTCGGCGCCGTAGCTATATCTGCAGGCTGTCCGCTCACCGAAAGTAGTCTGGTTCGAGCTTAAAAATCAAAACTTTAAAACTTTTTAGTCTTTGCAATTTCTAGTCTGGGTTGTGTCTACTTATATTAATAATGGCTAAAAAATTTGAGAACCCGTTAAAATTGAAAAAACTCAGCATAACAATTTTTTTCAAATATGGAATTTTGGTCAAAATAAAAATGTTTTCATACACGATTAAAAGTTTTATCAGCACGATTGTGAACATTAGTAAGATCGTTAAGCGATATTTCAGGTCGTTGGGATTATTTGCTATGAAGTTAGCCTTCAAAATATGGTAAACGATACCAGCACAGCACCTTAAAGAAAAGTGTTCAAATGCATTCATAAAATTAATTTGAACTAAATTGGTTAAGATTTGCAAACGCTACGCACAGATGTGCGTCTGCCGCCTTACTACTTAACTTTAACTTCAATCCATATTCCACCATTGTGTCAATTCATTCTGCGTTCTCATCTCACAGGCGCACAATCTACGCTGAGTGTATGTACCGTACGACCCATCTATCATGTGCAAGATGTTAGACTTTACAATGTGATGATCATCACCCGAAGGTGCAAAGTTGTAGCTAGGAAACTGGTCCCGTAAGGCTGGTCAAAGACAACTCAACCGATGCTGTCTGAGAACCCAGGGCCTTTTAGCAAAAAAGAAGAGTAGAGTTAAAATTAAAATTTTGACTCATTTAACTCTGATCTAATTTGACTTTCCATCCTTTAACTCTTTCAGGAAAATGACAGAGTTAAATCTAGCTCAATTAACTTTGGTTTTTTTCGAAAACGCTCCCCAGAGAGGTTGACATCAGTGTAATAAACCAGTGTCAACGTCAGGTAGGTAGCGGGGTGGTATAATGAACGTCCGCAGCGCAGCCAACTCGGTGGTTCAATCCCCATCAAGCGCATTTACTGGGACAGATAGACCCAGAAGACCGTAGAGATAACACAGAAAGGGGAGGGGTGCCAGTAAACCCACCGAGACTGGGCCTAGGAGAAAGAAGGGAAGAGGGAGGATCATCTTTGCACTCGGTATTGAAAGTAAAGAATTGGCCCAGCCGGGGTACGAACCATGGCCCTTCTGCTTCGAAGTCAGACTTTATAATCCTTCATTTCTGACTTCACTACTGTAACCAGGTACCAGCCTATTGGCTTTTGTGCATCTTCGTGCACGTTTATTTGGCCGGACTATAGGGCTGATTCAAAATGCGTGGCACTACAGTTTGGGAACGAATTCAGACTTAAGCTTGGTTCGACTGTGCCTGGGTGGCTCAATCGGTAGAGCGTTGGCCTAGATCGCCAAAGGTTGTGGGTTCACCTCAGGCCCAAATTTTTCGGGTCGGAGGTGCTGCAGTGACACATCTTAGTTTCTTTCAGTTATTATCCGCTACATTACTACTGTAATTTTCCTGTATGTTTTTCAGCATGGGAACGGTACCGTCTCCTCAGGCTATGTCAATGTTGCAGGCAACGGAACTCCTGAACCCGGATCTCCACAGTACAACGGAAATGGAGTAAGCATGGACGCAAGAGTGCATAATTACACTAAACACATGAAGGAGAGTAAGCCACTAGAGGACTCCTCTCCTTGGCATTGCGCAACGGTGCTCCGACCACAATACGCGAATGTTCCCCCGTTTGGGGCAATCAGATTGCAGAGAGCAAATCAAACCTTCCTGTTTGGTGGGGGGTAGAGGAGGATTACGGTAGTTTTAGTTGATTGCCCAAATGCGTCCCCTGCTGAGGGCCGTCAACACCCAGTCAGATTCAAGCAATCTTAGCCTGTCTTAGCGACCTCCCAAAACGGAGGAACATTCGCGTATTGTGGTCGGAGCACCGTTACACAATTCCAAGAACAGAAGCCCTCTAGTGGCTTACTCTTCTTCTATAGTATAAGAGAATTATGGACTCTTGATTGACACCTGTTTCAGCTGTTGTTTTCAAAACGTAGGCTACAAAAATAAGGTAAAATTGCAGTCAGGGATTGATGGCGGTACTTAGTCTAAAAAACTGTAAACGCTCGCTAACATGGCATTACCATGGCTGCTTCACCGAACGAGAAACATTAAGATAAATCTGGTGGGAGGGATGAATTGTTACCTATCACAGAAATAGAGCCTAGATAACTCCTAATAAACACTTTCCGGTATTTTTGGCGAATTCGGGGAAACGGAAAAACTCCGAATCACCGTAGAATGGACATAGGGGGGAGGGACATTACCCTTGAGCGCTGAGAAATAGCCCTCACAAAGGACACGAAAATTGTGCCAAAAAATAAGAGTCAAAACCTTGTTTCCAAAAGTTTTCAAATTCTTAATTCAGTTAACAATTGGTTGAACAATTCCAAGAAATCTAGCAAAGCAATACATGTAACATCTATGATCTTATTAGTTCATTGCAGATAATCCTAACTTCTTGTTTCCTTTTGTTGAGTGAGTTATACCTAATCAACATAACAATCATATAACAAGCAAGCTTATTCAATAATTTTTTTAAGTCCGCATTTACCGTTAATGTTGTTGCAGGTCCTTTAAATAGATTTGTCTTGCTGTCTAATTTCAGGAAGCATCCTGCTTTGGCAAAGTACATATATACTTCAATCAAATTGCTTCAAACAATCGTAAATCGTAATACAATGAATTTTCATCATCCTTTGGCAAAAAGGTTTAACCGAAGTACTTCAACGTTCAAATTGCTTCAATAAATTTTCAATTTTTTCATTTTTTAGGTGCAACCAGCCGGTCATTCCAACGGAGAGATTATCAGCGAAATCCCGCACAAAACCGTTTTTCCGGTAAACGAAGAAGCGGATAAATCCGGCGAAGACCCGGATTCGGATTCCGACGAAGATTACGACATTCTCCGGACGGCCAAGATTGCCCTAATCGTGGATGTGGTCGCCAATTTAGTGGCCATCGTTTTCGTTATTGCCGTAACCGGCTACCTAACATTTGCCCTATTTGCCCTCGGGCTAATTCCGCTGGTGCTAAATCTGGTCTTTTGCGGGATCATGTTTCTCGGGCTGAGAAGTCGGCGACCCGAACTGGTGCTGATTTATTTCGTTTCAAAAGTGATCCACTGTTTCCTGATGATCGGCCTGGCTGGGACGGCGATTTCCGGTCTAGCCGGATCCAATGTCCGGGATTTCATCACCATGGCCTATCAGGCCCGGAAGGATTCCCGGGTTCTGTCGAAATTCGATGTGATCACGGAAACCGACACGATCCTAAGCAGTACGCTGGCTTTTGCCATCAGTTTGTTGGCGTTTTGCTACAAACTTGCTGCCATTGCAATGGAGTGCTATCTTTACCTGCGGCTGTTGCAGAAGCATGAAGGCGATGCCAGAATGCAGGGCTATTCGGTGACCCTGTAAGTTCTGGGGTTGAAGTCATGATTTGAAATTGGGGAAGAATTTCCACTGCAGCAATGAAGCACCTGTGGCTTAGTTGGTAGAGCGTCTGCTTGTTGGGGGTGCCCCGAATTTGTCCGATTGGCCTACATTTTGTTAAAGTTATAGAGCATGGGTGTGGTCAAAAAATATCGGGTACTCAGATCCTAGCTGCCTTCCAGCCATGCGCAGCCGTCGGGCTTACGTGCCCGATCCCCCCTCCTTTTTCGCAGCTACCAACGTAGTTAATTGAAAATCTCTGCTGGCTGCAAAACCCTAGCTTCATGGTTGCCATTGGCCATTATGATTTGGCACATGTGGCCCTATCTGCAGAAAAATACTAGACGTCTCTATCTTATCTGCATCTAAGGCAATCACTCTTCAAATTTGAAGTTTCGGCAAAAATTTAAAATTTTTTGGCTAACGGAAGGAAATTTTAGTACTTGTGCGAGCTATAAGGCTGTAGTTTGGCATATACAGAGGCCCCATAGGCGTACTTATTTATGCCAAATGGCAAGAAATTCTGCCGCCTGGAAAAATTGTCAACTTTAATCTTCAAAAATTGCAAAATCGACATTCTTAGTCTGGCATATCCTGAGTAGAAGCTTTCTGCAGCCCTAGAAGTCACAGACCTTTTCTGATCGAGCTGAAATTTAATGTGGGCGTACTTTCAAGCATGCTGAGTTCAAATATCTCAAAAAATTTTAATTTCAAAAAATTTGGTTTTTTCTTTTTCTGAGTACCATTAGGGCTGTTTCGATAAGAGATTCTCCGGGCTGGGCCGGGCTACACGGTCCGGGAACAGCCCTAGGTACCATTGCCCAAAAAAGGCGATTTTGTCAATTTTAAAGATTAAAGTTGACATAAAAATTTTTTAGGAATTTGTTGCCATTTGGCACAAATGAGTACTCCTATAGGGCCTCTGTATATACCAAATTACAGCCTTATAGCTCGCACCAGCAATAAAATTTTCCTTTCGTTAGCCAAAAATTGTTAAATTTTTGCCGAAACTTCAACTTTCAAGAGTAATTCCCTTAGATGCAGATAAGAAAGAGACGTCTAGTACTTTTCTGCAGATAGGGGCACATGTGCCAAATCATATTGGCCAATGGCAACCTAGAAGCTAGGGTCTTGCATCCAGCACAGATTAATTGTGTTGGTAGTTGTGAAAAGGGGGGGGTCGGACACATAAGCCCGACGGCTGCGCATGGATGTAAGGAAACTAAGATCCAACGTCCAAGTATTTTTTTACAACACCCATGCTCTATAATCGTCAAAAAGTAGGCCAATCGGGCAAGGTCGGGGCAAAAGTTCAGTCGCCCCCCCCTCAAGCAGGAGGCCGCAGGTTTGAGTCCCTCGTGGTATTTGAATTTTTCGGTCGCTTGGTGTTGTGTAACTTTTTTTCAATATTTAATTATAGGATGTGGATTTAATAGTGATCTAAGTAGGTATTAATATCCTAACTTAGCTTAAGCGGGGGGTCGCTTTGGGTCAAAATCGATAGTCACGGATTTCGCTCATTTTCACATACAATATAGGTACATATGTCTTCAAAAACAAGACAGAACATTAGACATCGAAATCAAACTGTGGCAGAGATATTCAGCTTCAAGTTTGGAACACTTGAAAATTCACTGTGATTTCCTCCAAGGTCATGCTGAGACAGAACGTGCGAACATGTGGGTCAACTAATATGGCAAATTAATTCTGTGGGTTGACTAATATTTTAATACTAAAACGACTCCGGGGTATCCACCCAGTCGTTCACAGTGTATTCTTCGATTGTGAAATGAAACTTTCAGCTAATTGTGCCCTCAAACTTTAACTTGCTCTAACTTCATTCATTCTAACTCTGATTTTGTCCCCGGCACGAAGCAATATATATTTCTATTCGCCTTTTATTCTGGCGAGAACTCAAGCTGTAGTAGCTACTGTTTTTCACAACAAAACTGTATAAAATCGTCTACATTTATGCAAGGAACGTTTGTCTTAATTTTTGTACGGGATCTGTTTTCGCCCCAAAATTTGGTGACGTAAATTCTCCAGCAATTTTAACTGTTTCAAAAGTCTGCAGGCGGTGTTTTGCGCTGCAACTGAAGACATTAGAATCTGTCTACTCTGCATCAATTAAAGGCGGCGAAGTTTTTACGAAGAATCACACAAGTTAAACGAAACCTAATGTTTTGTTTGCACCTACTCTATACCTCACTTTAGACACACCCCAATAGAGTAAGAGTTTTTAACTCATTTAACCCGCACGAGAGCTGTTTAACTCTTCTAACCCTCTGCCTGAAAAGGACTGAGTTAATTTTAACTGGTTTAACTCGCTGCGCAAAAATGCCCTTGCTTTAAGTGCGCAAACACCGCAAACAAATAAAAGAGCCAACGAAACAATGAAGTGGCACCGCGGCACCAAAGGCCGGAAAAATTGGGGCCCGAGGTGGGGATCGAACCTGCAACCTTCTGCCGACTAGTCCGACGCTCTACCGATTGAGCCACCCAGGCCAGTTTAACTTCGAACCCAAACTGCAGTGACATTTTCAGAGGACGCTTTCCGCGCCAGCCCAAATACCGTATGATGAGAGCAAACCTCGACCGTTTCAAACCGCCACGGGCACGGCAAATGAAAGGACCAACGAAACAAAGAAGAGGCGCTACAGTCTAAAATGCTGATATCTACAGTACAGCAGGGGAGATACGGGGTCGGGTCGTCTAATTTTGTGCCTAACAAAAACACTTTTCAACGACTTTTGAGTTTTCCACATTTGTATCCAGATGCAAAAATTGATTTTTACATCGACCGATAATAAACCAGGCTCACCGCTCAACTGACTGAACTGCTACGTGTATCAAGAGAACCGTAATATATAAGAGTGTGACACGAAGCATACTCGCTGTTATCAGAGCAAAAACTGTGAATTCCACGCTATCGCTGATTACAAACTGAACTTTTTGTGTTCAGATTTCTTCGCTATCTCTCCATTCCAAAGCTCAAAAACACAATTATTCAGTTGATTCAAACTATGTTTTTTGGAACTTCAGTACCCACTGATAGCGCAGGAATTCTTTGAAATCCACAAGTCGGTCCATGTCAAGATAACAGTGACTTTATGCTGCGTTCTGATCCACTAATTCTTTTCCTGGGGCCTTTATTTTCGTGGGGGTTCTAGAGGGGTTCTGGGGGTCTTGGGGGTTGTTAACTTTTCGATGAAATTTGATTCGTGACTACAAATATATGCGTCGTTTTAAATTTTTGCTGGGGGTTCTGGGATTCTTGCGCACAGGGGTGTAGGTTTTAGGTTTCTAACTGAAATTTTTTGCTTCAACTGCAAAATTGTCGGTCTAAAATCGTGAGAAACCAGGAGGACCCCCCCAGCAGACTTAGACTGATTTCTAGAAATTTGCTTAACTTTGTATATATACGCAATGACGTTTGTATAAGAACACCTAAATGATGCCATAATGGCGTTTACAGAAATGTCTGTGGAATAGACAATGAACAGTAGCGATTGTACTGGATACAATCGCATGAAAAATTTGAGAACCTTTTTTGTAGTGAAGATTCTTGGGGGTTCCAATTTTTATCTTGACGTGAGCCTCAATATCTGTAAACTTAAAGTTGAAGGGTCATGAAGAAAATAAACTTAACTCTTCAACTCCTTAATTTACACTTCGACACTCTTTCACTAGTAGGGACTCTATGTTTAGAACTTCAAATTTTATATGACATGGGGAATTTAAGGCAGGAATTTAAGGCTTTAATTCTTCCAGTACCAACCATCCTTTTGTCTAAAACTTGAATCAAACGGGATTCAGGTAAAATAACTCAGTTGGGGACGAAAGCACAAAGAAGGATGAGAAACTGGAACTCGCAGGAAAAACCATACCCAAGCATAGATACATATTGTCATACAAGTTGCACTACAATTTGTTCATTGAAATAAAGCTTTTGCTTAATATTTTAATATTGTTTTCATCCTTTTCAGGGCACAGATCGGTTTTGCCAGTAAAACGCCGTCACAATCGCTGCACAAAGTGCAACCGCAGGAAGCAAAATCCGTGAAAGCTTTCAGCGAAAAATCCACCGAAAACGGCCGGAATCCGTCCTCCAACGGAGAACTTCACTATGCCAATCTGGATCTGGGCAATTCGGATTCCGGATACAGCGGAAATGACGATCCTGGAGCACAAAATCCGGAAACCGCAAAAGAGAAATCGCAGGATGAAATCGAGTCCAGTAGTATGAAGAGTGAGACCACTGGTTCGAGCGGTTCCACCACCACCGAGTCTGAAGAAAGGGATGCGACCGCGGACTCAAAACCTAAACAAGAATTAAGTGCAACTTAAAAAAGCTGACTGAGTGTTAATTCGGTTTGCTCATAGAAATAATTTTGTGGACGATTGTAGATAAAGGTTCAGACGGTTTGCCTCAGTAACAACTTACTAGAGATAAGCAGGCAAGGTTTTCGATTGTCAAGTTTAGCTCATATTGTAATCATTCCAAAGCGTCAACCATCTGGCAAAAGGCGCAACGATATCAAGACTAAGTTTTGAAGCCAAACTGAGTTTTGATCATCGATACGAGGAAAAATCACAGCTGTAACCCAGTTATCTAAATATGATTGCTGACTTATTCAAAGTTCGTTCGATGGAAGCGATTTTACGGGCTGTAATAAATCATCTGCAGCATACCAATAAAATAGTATATATTCCAGGTATAATCTCGAGCAAATCATATATGCGAAAATGTTTCCATATTATACCTAAAGGGAAATTTTTTTGGAAACGGGGTTAGATCTAATATATTTGGGACATGGAGAAAAACAATGAAAAGGAAGGTATCAGCCCAAAGAGAAGATGGTTATCTCGTCTATAGTTGTGTGAAAGTTCTGCCGCGCAGACTGGCTGTCACCAGAGTACAATATAATGCATAAATGATAATAAAATGATAATAGAATGTGAATATAAGCCACGTGAAAAGCCACGCTGATTATTCTAGGGAATCAGATTAATATGGTTTCTTGAAAGATTGTAAGCTGCAGGTGTGAAAAGATTTAGGGCCAAGTACAGAATATCCCTCTAGTTACGGCTTGTGTCCCGGTCTGATCGGTTCATGGGTCGCAGTAGGTTTTGTTTTTCATGTTTTATGTTTTACTATTTCAGCTTGAGTGAGTTGGGTGAGCAAAAAGTGCAACTTCTTGTGAGCTGATCCTCTATATCTGGCAAGCTGAGGGCCTGTCCAAAAAGTTAATATAAGACTTATATTATATAATATAAGACCTGGGGCCAACCTTCGTATTCTGCGCTTTCTTAGTACAGAGCTTCTTAATTTTTTATCCGTGCGCCCCACTCCAGTTGGATGTGCACCAGTTATGAGTAGTGTCAGCTGAAGTATATAATTTGTAAGTTTGCCTGAGGGGTGCATAGCTGACATCGAATAATTGTCGTTACAATTACCCGAGGCGTTTACCAAGGCTAGAAATTTGCCCATCACCATCTGTGTGATGAACGCACCTCGGCAGCGCTCACCCGCCGGCTGCCGCCACTTAACTCTCTGAAAATTGTGACATGGGGGAATTGGCTAATGATGGTGCCGGCTGATATCAGTTTCCATTATACTTAGTAAATGGCGAAATCAAAGCTTGTTGGTCCAAGCTGGACCAAAATTTTGGTTTGGAGTATGCAAACATTAACAATACAGAACAGGATCAGATATACAGTAAAACTCAGAACAGTTTTCACTTTACACATCAATAGGGTTTCTTTGGCAGGTGGATCATAGGGAAGGTCTGGCCGATTCTGTTGGGGAAGGCGTTATGGTTCTTCTTGATGACTGACTTGACTGGAAAGAAACTTAACTTTCTCCCTGAAAATCGGCCGACATGACATGCAACAAGAGTGTAAAATCTGAATACAGTAAACCGCATGGAAGTCTGTGATACCATAATCTGAACAATGTTTATTAAAATGTCGTTGTCACGGTGAAATTTTCCCCTAGAAGCTGAAAAGATTTCACCGTTGACTTGTAATTGATTTTTCAAAAGTAATTTTCTACTTTCCGATCAATTTCTTATCCAGAATATTATCTAATCAACTGAATCATACTTTTAATCGTGCCCATCATAATATATCAACATATTATGAAACTCTGACATAATGGCACACTTTTAAAAAAGTCCTTAAAAACCATTGGGATTATTGCTGTTTTCTGCAAAAGTGCTTCTGTGCGGTCAGTCATAGCGGAGATTCTTGTATTTTCCACTAAAGTAACAATTGCATTTTCTAACCGGTAAAAAATACAAAAGTTACTCTAGTGGAAAATACAGGAAGCTCCGCTAGTTACTGACCGCACTGGAGCACTTTTATAGAAAACTACAAGAATTCCTGTAATCTCTACAGGAGTCTTTTTAGGAGTGTGGGACAACTTCTGGCTAATAGGCCGATTTTCAGTGGGGAAGTTCTGTGTAGGCCAAGGTTTTTCCCCTGGGGGGAAGAGTCATTCTAGGCTGACTTTTCCGGGGGGAAGAATCATCCTAGCCTGATTTTTCCGAGAGGAAGAATCATCCTAGGCTGTTTTTTCCGGGGGAAAATTAAAGACGGAAACATCAGCCTAGGCTTACTTTTCCGGGGGGAAAATTGGCATAGCCTAATTTTTCCAGGGGGGAAAGATTAGCCTAGGCCGATTTTTCAGGGGGGAAAATCAGCCGGCGGAAAGATTAATCTGTGACACCGCCATGATGCCAAATGACATTGACAGTGACACTAAATTTGATATCAACCTATCCACCTCGATCCAAGTCGTAGGGAGGCCTGCAGATTGAACATGCTCGCTTACTCGAGTCTGCGGTGTCATGGTTGGCTACAAAACATATTTTAAAATATTTGAGTCATTCACTATAGTTGTGTGAATTAGATAAGCTACCAGAAATCTCCGCAGAACATAGGAAATATTGTGTAAAGATTTCTTTCCCAGAAAAATCTACTTAAAAGTGGATTCTGATATTTTTAGACATTAATTTGAAGGTATCCTGAATACTGTGTGTACTAACCAGCAATGTGGTAAAGACTTACACCAACATTTTTGGTCAAGAAATTAAACTTTAAAGAAAACTTCTGAAACTTATCAGTGAATGCCCGCCATTCTTCTCGTAGTCATGAAACGGATCCCCCTGTTGTTGTTCTACATAAATCTGTTTAGAAGTCTTCTTAATTTTTAAACGTTTGTGTATAAAATACTTAATTTTGGAATTAATCACTCACACAAACAGTTCCTACATAGAAGGCATGGCATTCACCTGATTAGTTCTTAAATAAAACGCATACCAGGTGTTTATATTCCACGTTAGACGATTAGCAATCTCCCAATAGTTTGTTGTCTCAGAATGTTTTTATTTCGGAGATATTTACTTATTTGGTAGTTTGTTTTTTATATGGGCATGTTTTCGATTGGCATATGAATAGGCCACCTATGTTTTTGCGTAGTGACTTTTGAAAGGCTATAACTTTGGCAATTTTTGGATCTTGAAAAAGCTGTATACATCGCTTTAAGTCTATAAAGCCGTCAAAGTCGGGCAAACCAGGAATTTTTGCTAAACGTTCTTATTAATCAATTATTTTTTCTAGCTCTGGAGGAAGCATTGCAAAAGGTGTTCAATCTCCCAAACCAAATCCTTCCAGAGAAATTGGATGAAATGGCCGCTGTTTGGGAGCTTCGGGTTTTCGACAGGTGCTTGCACTCTCTACTGGAATGGACGAAACTTCCGACGTACCAGAATGGGGTCTCCCACAAGCGTTCCAATGTGGTGCACTGCATAAAACACTGGAGCGAAAAAGACACCAACACCAAGTCTTTGGAGGACTATGTGTCCCAAGCGGCCGTATCATTTGCCATCCTGTGGCATTCCGCCCGTCAGGGAAATCACAGGCTAAGGTTAAAGCAAGGCACCATCTGATGGAGGATGCGGAACAGTTAGGGTACCCAGTCCATTGGGGTATCAAAGTAGAGCTGATGGGGGAACTGCCCTACCCATAGATGCGGTGGGGCAGACTTAAGACCGCGGAGGGGGGAGAGACGAAAGAGAAGTGGAAGGAGGAGCTGCCCCACCATGGCACATTTGAACGGGAAACAAAGGAGGAGAAATTGCACAGTTGGGATGGTCGCAGGGGGACTAGGATGTGGATTGCCAGGAAAGTGGGCACGTGAAGAGGTCTGAGGTGGTAGTGATGGAGGCGTCCCCACTGCTTGGTCCATACTTGGTGACGCATTTCGTGACGGGAAAATGCGTGGATCTTGATGGAAGACTTTTGTTCTTATATTTTTGTTAGGTTTGTGTACACTCCAATGTACAATGCACTCTGTATAATTGGCAAATCAAGAGAACCGCATCAGGTCTATAATACGCCGAGTAATTTCTTTGCTTGATTATTAGATAAACTTCGCCATAAGTACATTTAGCCAAGACATTAAAGGAACATTCATTCATTTATTTATATGTATATTTATGCTTAAAATATTATGCTTATATTTAAGGTCCGATAGATTGGCCCAATAATGGGACGAAAGCGGATTGATCGAGCGAAAACGGAGTCACAGTTTCAGTGAATGCTGCAGTCCTGAAACATGTTACTTTTCTTTGCATTGCTTCGGAACATTAGTTTCTTACAGTTAAAGAGTTCCACAATAAACACGTTGAAAACAGGATTTTATGACTAAGCCAGATAAAACTAGATAAGCAGATTGAAGCTGCGCTGCGCTCAGGAACATATTAATGAGAAAGAATAAGAAAGTCATATTATCAGAAGTGCTGTGTCTACCATCGTATTGCTTTTTCAGAAAAGTACTATGATATAAAACTGTTATTCATCTGTACCAAGCGAAAACGTTTGGTCAGTTAAAGTACGGGTTAGCTTTGCCTTTGGCTGCAGCAATGAATACCGTAAAAACCAAATCTTTATCCTAGAATATACGCCAGCCTTCGAATAGAGTTGACTGGTTTCGGAAAATGCGATAACAACATAACGTTTACACTTTTATGATTAAAGCTCATAAATTTGTGACTCTGTAAAATTTAGAAATGGAAGGTAAGCTATTTACGTAAGCTATTTGGTAAGCTATATGCTATAAGGTGAGCGGTAAGCTATTAGCTAGGTATAGCTAGATAATGCGGTAAGCTATTTGATATATAGGTTTTCGGGGGTCGCAGAGCTCGAATTTGGCGTTAGTTTCGCTGCAGAAGCCACCACGCACCTTTTTACAAAAAGTTGTGGGTGATTTTTTTGGCGAAAAAGTTCTCAAAAAAATCATCCACCATGGGCCAGCCCAGAGATCATAGAAAGATATCCAATATATGGCTAGATAGTGCAGAGTGTGCACATTTTACTTGCATAATATGGGTTAGCTAAGCGACGTCCGTAGTGAGTAAAAGCAAAATTTTCAATTTTGGTCCGGAGTTGTCCGAGGGTCGGTTTTGGGGAGGGTCGTCTATTTTGGGTACCCTGGTCGAAGGACTTGGGCCGCGAGGTCAAACTTACATACGTTAAGGTTGGGACCTCTGGCTATTGCCATGCAAAAAATTTTCTAGCTGCGGCTTGTTATTAAACCTGTAGGTGGGTGATTTTTTTGCGAATTTTCGGGGTGAAGTTTTATGTTAATCTTGCTATAATATTCATGTTGAATTCGGGTTGAATATTGCAGTGAAGTTAGTTGTTGCGTTTCGGCGTGAAGTAGTGGGGAGATTCCGAGATTTGGGTTTGCTGGAATTCGAAGGTTAGCCTTAGGGCAAAGTTTCACAGGACTGTTGCTTGCTGTTAATTAATTGTTTAATTTGTATCCAAAATCTTAGACATTTATGTTTTACATTTGCGCTATGATTTTTGCATTTCGTCAATAAATTAGTGTTATTGAAATATCTCTTTCAGTTTGTTAGGGTCGACATTTCCCGACATTGCACATCACGATAGTTATCTGTGATCTTAGTATCGACTAATTTCTAGTCAGGCAGCGTATTTTAGGCTATGTGCATGGAATGTTGTACCACAATTTAAATCATTTTCAATTTAGACTGCCCCCGAACACTTTCTTGGTGCTAGAACTGACCAGTCGCCGATGCAGAAACGAAACTATGGTTAACACCGAGTTAACTTTTAATAGAGGGTTAGCCAGTCGGGAAGGGAGCCAGAAACAGTTCCATTCAATCGGAAAGCGGTTATAGCCATCCATTTAACTCGGTGTTTCAGGCATTTCAAAAATTTTAAAGAATTAAAAATTTTAAAGATCTGATATCATACTCCTGGATCTCGGCATTAGTATCTTTTTCTGGGCACAAGCAACAACACAAGGCTTACTGTCTTCAGGTTTGTTGTGCAAAAACTAGTGTATACCACAAGGGGTAACAAACTATCCTCGAGCAAAGTCAAGCTTGTTTCCTCGAGCAAAGTCAAGCTTGCACCTACACATTTGCAATACGTCTCTGCCCAACAAAAAGTTATAAATGAATTCATTCAAAGTTCAAGGTTCAATGTGCAATCTCCCAAAATTTTCATAGCAGTACTATTAGCCGTTTATGAGTTTATAAGTTCTCTTATACAGTTGCGTAAATTATTTGCCTCTTTCCCACCACTTAGTTTTATGAATGACAGCTTCGAAATTATATAGCGTCCTGACCCAGAATCAAGAAACATCTCCACCGATTACCCTCAACTTGCCAACTGATCACCAACATGTTCCCAACAGCAAGCACAACATCAGTGGTATAACTACATTCACCAAAAATAAATAATACATAAGAGTATGACAAGCTTCATATGCTTTGTATTATCAGCTCGCTGCATCCGATACGTGCTTTCGGTTGACCCTCCCATTATCAAAGACATTCGCCCGCTATTCTTGCACGTACAGACTCACTTTGGACCAACTGATGTGTTTTCGAGCTTCAGCGTGCACGCATAGCGTGCGAATTTGCTTTGACAAGGGAGGTCCAATTAAGAGAGGGGTCAGCGGACAGCGTGCAGATGATATAGCGAGGTGATAACACACAGCAAATAACGTTTGTCATATCACTGCGTTTTGTGTTACTGCAGCTTTTGTTAGTTCCAAAAGAAGTCCTGCTGACAATATTACCATTGTGCAACTGTGATACGTTCCCTAGTTCATCAGAATAAAATTAAATATTTTAATTAACGGAATTAACTGTAAGACTGTAAGTGTTTTGAGCTTATAGTAAGATTTGTTCGGCTGCTAGGTAAAAAAGCTACACAAAAGGGGTATATAAGAAACAAACTAAATCCAGAAAAGATGACTGAGGTGGAGAAGTAAGACTAGACGAGAGATGGAGTGATGGTTTTAGCAATGAACTGATTTTGAACAGGTGGTCTTGTTTATGGGCTGTTACTAAAGCTGCTATTGTTAAAGGATTTTGTATACGAGTTCTCCGCCGATATTATATATTAGATGCATAGGATGCATGCATGGATTATGCACGGACATATTGGTCCGTGCTAACTTAATTCCTTGCTTAATCTAGCGTTTTCCACGGTTCAAATAAATGTTCTGGAATTAAATATGACAAAGCATGGACTAAATTTAAACTGAAGTATTGATGTCCACCAGTCATGTATTCACATTTCAATATCTTGATATATTAATTTTGAGTTGATGTCATGGCTTGAATTTTTAGCCACATATTCTTTCCCAAAAAATTTCAATCATTTTATTTTGTCAAAATATTAAATTTAAAAATCAAGTAACGATGATTGATTGTTGTGTTTTGTTTTGGTATTAGAATTAGACTTGGATTGAGCCCCGAATTACATCCATTCAAACTGGAACTTCAGCCTCATAGCGACTGAAGTTTTATGGGAACAATCTCTGGACATCGCACAATGGAGAGTCACAGACTCCTATGCCAGCGACAGCGATCAGCCGGCCACCACTCGCATCGCAACGAAAGAAAGAAATGAAAGAAACTTCCAATTGATGGTGCAATCATAATAAGAGGCTGTCGCGTGACTGCCATGTTCGAGCCGCCTGGAATTAATCTACATGGCAGTAGGTCAGTCTTTTGTTGCGCCAGTACTTAAGCCCGTTGGTTTTATTCTTTAATTCTTTAACCCGTCGCCTCAACCATAAACAAAATTCTCAAGCCATGCTCGGGCATAGCTTTATTGGAATCTTTAGAGGTTAAATTCGATCACGACTCGCCTCAGTCAATGCAAACAATAGTTATTTTTCCTCCATTAATTATATACTATATATTGTGTATATTCAGTTAGTATTTATGACGCTATAATAATCTTTAATAAAAGTTCATCCACATTTAGAATGCTAATAATATGAACGTATAAATGATAAAATGACAAATGATAAAATTGTTAGCTAATTTATTAGTTCTGAAAATAAAGTCCTTTTGGGAATGAAGATTTAGTTAGTTCGGGTTGGGTAGTTGAACTGACCGGTCGAGTGTTAGAATCCAGCGAACTATGTATTCTGGCAGCTGAGGCTGTTTCACTGTTCTAATTTTGTGACTTTGTAATTTGGATGATTTGATTATGATTATCGCTGTCTGGAGCTGAAACTTTATATCATGTAAAACTTAATTAAATTTACTCAAATCTAATTTAATTGGATATTTCTAAGCAAGGCACGAGGAGAGATCACAGGCATAGGTAGATTATAGGCATCATTAGGCATACACTACCGATTGTAGAACCTGCAAAAATTAGTTAGACTTTCTTTATTTTGCAGTCCATACGTGACAAACTTATTTTTACACTAAGTTAATTCTAATTATAGGCCGTGTTTTCGCAAGCAATCACACGGCAAGTCCGGACACTTTTATTATTCCACCGAACTCCGTGCTTGCGATTAGTCTTGTGCCACTGAGGTCACGTGTCAACGAAAGGATCACGGTCGTGTGGAAATCTCAAGACGGGCCTTTTCAGACAGCGACTATCAAAATTATACACAGGTGTGAAACGGACAGAACAAATTCCGTGACCGTACAGGTCGTTAATATGGCCGGCTCAGTCGTTAACATCGGTATGTCCAATGAATATGTCATCACTTTCAAATTAGCTGTTTTATGATCTAAGCTTATGTTAAAAAATGGCTTAGTCTTAGACACGTAAAAGCACGCTCTATACTCTATACTATTTATCTATCTATCTATCTAGCAGATCCCATGTGAGACCCGGGTGTCGGATGACTGTCTGGGCATGCATTTGAGTCTCGCTTAGCTGGGTCCACATGCATGTCCTCGGATGGTCGGCAATGTCTCGGATAGCGGTCCTCGGATGAATGCATGCCCATCCTGCTATGCCAGAACCACCAACTTTTTTGGAACTTTTTTAGCTTAATCAATTAGTCTGAGCTTTTGCATAAAAATGACTTAGGCTTAGACGTGTAAAAGCACGCTGTATTCTAAGCCTAACACGCAATCGGAAAGCCTGTGCCCTGCCGCGGAGGAACGCGTTATTTGGGCGTCCTCGCTTGGGGTTGTTTTACATATATTTGTTTTAACGGGTACCCGAAGCAAGACCCGGGTACCGGTCGGGTACCCGACTACCCGTGCCCATGCCTAAAAGCTAACATTACATTTTGAATAATTGAATATATCTAGAAAGATTGAAATATCAGAAATAATTGAATTTATGTCGGAAATAATTGACTTTCCATAGTGTTGGCACTGCATTTTGAATAATTTTGCAATAGAGCATCAGAAACGATTGAAATAATTAAAAATTCTGCTGTTGTGCAATTCTGTTGAGAATTGGAATTTTGGCAAATAGCCAAACTGGGAATTTTCACAAATTC
This sequence comes from Trissonchulus latispiculum, assembly GCA_030248195.1. NCBI lineage: Eukaryota > Metazoa > Nematoda > Enoplea > Enoplida > Ironidae > Trissonchulus > Trissonchulus latispiculum. Next base: position 24,882 of record JASAND010011691.1, read on the forward strand.
TGACTTTAAAACGTTGCCAAAATTTTAATTCTCAGCAGAATTGCACCAAATTCACTCGCTGCACTCTACCTTATGTCCTTAACAAGCGTGAAAGAATTTCAGAGCTGAGTCTCTTACACAGCGAAAAAATTTTTGGGCACAAACTTTTTTACCTTAACTTTTTCATTTTCCTATGTTTAACACATGTCGGAGTCACCTTTGAAGGATAGAAGCACAGAACGATAGAAGTACAGAACGATAGAAGCAATATTGCGCAAAACGCACTTGTCTTGTTTTGCGGACCCATTGGGAGTACAAAATATGTAAAAATGAGCAAAATCGGAGAAGGTCGAAAAATCGCCCAAAAAAGCGACCCCCCCCCCCCCCTTAAGCGAGTGAGCGACCAACTATGTACCCATGTAGGGGCGGTATGAGAGGGGGCCCATTTGTGGGAGGGTAAGGCGGTAAGTTAGATAAGTTAAGGCTGGGAGAAGGAAGGCTTAGGCTTAAGTTGTCTATACACATGTCTCAAAAACCATGAAACTTTGTTAACATTAAGAGTACGGTGTGCACAACTATATATTTCTTATAGACATAGATTATTTTATTTTTATAGTTTCCATCCACCTCCTTGTAAGCCACAATCAACTTGAAGTGAAAATGAAACTTGTAGAACGCCCAGTCTGTCTTGGAATTAAGATTAAAGACAATTTCGTTCTGAGCGAAAAATACAGTCTAAGTGCTGACATCAACGTGGAAGCAGTCGATAAAGGATTTGTGGAACAAGATGACGACAGAAATACACCAGATTTATTGACAATAGAAATTAGCCCAGTTCATCCTCTTGTACAAAGTCACAAAGCGGCCTAGCCAGCCAGAAATCAACCGAAACTGCAAGAACACGGAGAGAAATGAATTTTTTGTCATTAATGGGAAGGCAAAAGTGGAAATGGATTTTACCATGCGAATCCCGGGGGGAATACCGGGTTTTTCGTAAACGTTGTGTTGACTGGGGAAATTTTCCATGTTGAACCTGTTTCGCACAGAGTATATTTACAGGAGCAAGCTGAAAGCGTAGCTAACCACCAAAATTCGATCAGACGCGGGACCATTGGCATCAGACTCTGAAAGCGCATCTGCCGTAAGCAGTCGAAAAAGAAAAGGACCGGAAGGAGGTAGGCAGAAGTGCTTCTACAAGATCTGACGGATGTTGAGTATTTCCGGCCACGATCCTCACTCCAAAACGATTTCATTGCCCTAATGTTGGCTACCAGCGAAGAATCGAATTCCCAGTTTGTAGAGTGTGCCTCGAAGGCAAAAACGCCGCCAATGCAGCCACTCAAGGGGGCTTTTTGTGTTGTTCGCCAATACAAAATACACCACCCGACGTACTGTGACCAACATCATAGCAAACGTTGGTGACTATTCAAAAGACCAAGAAATCAACTCTGTCACCATCTTCCTCACAGCTCACGGCACGCAGTATGCATTGAAATTGCAAGTAGGTCTCGCTATTACTTCTTAAATGTCAAATTCCAAAGCCGACCTGTCCAAAATTTTCAGAAAATAAATAAAATGTCCTTTCTGGTCTAGAATTGAAGAATTCTTGTTTTTAACTAAATCTTTAAACATCTCGCCGTTGCTTCACCATAAATTCTGAAATATTTCCATTTGAGGTGATATTGTTCTTGTTCGTGTAGGATCATATCTATCATATATATCCACAGCACCATGACAAATCTGCAGTATCTGATTTTCCTTAAGTTTTCATGAATGTTGAAACACTATGCTTGGTGCTGAGTGTGTTAAATACGCCGTTTCTGGTTTGTACTTTTACTCAAAATATAAGGGAAAGCATATGGTTCTGTGCTTTTTCCCCGAGTTGGATGCGTTCCGCAAGTACCCAAACGGGATTAAAAAAGGTTAACACTCGTTACCCACATGAGTGCTTTGCGGGTACCTCTTGCTGATACAATAATATAAACCTTTACATTGTAAAATGTATATTATAAAATTGCTAATTAGTAGTAGAATTTTGCGATATCTCAACCAAGCTATTCTGATTGTTCTGGGTTTTCTAACCCCTTTGTCTGTATTCAAGCCTGTAGATGCATTAGTTAACTATAAAGCAAAGCCAGAGAAAAATTAACAGAAATATGGATTATTTGATGAACTGTACCCCACATAAAATCGTCCACAACCAAATACGATTGCAAGTCTTTTTGTACTTAACTTTATACTTCCCTTGATGTTGCAATCTCGCCATCACCAAAACCACACCTGTAAATATGCTAAAAGAAATTGACACTGCAAATACCATCGTGCTCAATAACCATCGCTTGCAAAAGTTTAGAGCTCCAGTAGTATCTCCAGTAGTTTGAACCAAGAACTAATCCAGCTATAACGCCAATCACCCAAATTATACTTACTGGACGACATACGCCGTCGGTACTAACCGGATTTACTCTATGCAGGGCCACCAAAAAGACGCACATGCAGTGGTTCAAAAACACTAATTTAGTATACAAAAATTTATCCGCATATCCGATTCACGAAGATGTCTTTAACAAACAGCTGCCTAAGTAAAATTCCGATGGCCCTAGTCGGCCTGCTGCCGAACCAACCTGCCGCCGATCAGCTTAGTTCAGGGCAATTGCTCCAGTAAGCAAGAGTTTTCCACCCTTCCCGCCAACAATACTAGTACCCACTTCCGTCCCTGGTTTGTCCCTTTACTCACAGCAAGAGTGCATAATATAAGAGTGTGCCACTAGGCACACTCTCTGTTATCAGAGCAAAAACTATGCTCTGCTCGCTAACGGCCCAGCCCCCCCTCCCCCTCCCACAAATTAGACTTCAAAGAATTTTGTGTGCTATGTTTGTTTTCTAAAGCTCGAAGCAGGCACAAAATTCGCGCACGCACTGCTTGTGTTTTCGAGCTTAAGCACATAAACATAGAGCGAGTGAGCGTACCCCCGCTTCGATTAGGTACTGATTTGCGGGGGGGGGTCACTAGGGTCTAATTGGCGGGGGGGGGGGGGGGGTGGGCCGTGCGCGCGCAGAGCATAGGTTTTGCTCTGAGAACATAGAGTGTGCCTAGTGGCACACTCTTATATTATGTACTCTTGCTCACAGTAAAGAAAAGGATATGGTTTAATCGTTGTAGCTGTTGTTCGTTGCTGTTTCATTAGCTTTTTGATACGGCTTTCGGAAAATTTACGGATTCAGTGAAAAACCTAAACATTCAGAAATGATCGAACAAGTTTGGGTCAAACATATTCGGGTCATTCGAACGATCTCAGTATACAGTTTCTTCTTCAATTTTAGGAGAAGCTACAAATTTCACTAACATTTTGATGTTGGAAAAACTAGCTTAGTCTTCTGCAGAATAATATACTATCAAGAGTACATAATAATAAGAGTATGCCACTAGGCAAGCTCTATGTTATTAGAGCAAAGACTATGCTCTGCACGCTAACGGCCCACCCCCCCCCCCGCAAATCAAGTCTTCTGCAGAATAATATACTATCAAGAGTACATAATAATAAGAGTATGCCACTAGGCAAGCTCTATGTTATTAGAGCAAAGACTGCTCTGCACGCTAACGGCCCACCCCCCCCCCCCCGCAAATCAAACCCTAGTGACCACCCCGCAAATCAGTACCTAGTCGAAACGGGGGTAAGCTCACTCGCTCTATGTTTATGTGCTTAAGCTCGAAAACACAAGCAGTGCGTGCGCGAATTTTGTGCCTGCTTCGGGCTTTAGAACACAAACATAGCGTACAAAATTCTTTGAAGTGATGGGTCTGATTTGCGGGGAAGGGGGTGGGCGTTAGCGAGCAGAGCATAGTTTTTGTTCTGATAACATAGAGTGTGCCTAGTGGCACACTCTTGTGGCACACTCTTATATTATGTACTCTTGAAACTGTTAAGATAGTGTAATAGATGAATCTTAGGGCAAGGTACCCTTAAGCTAGCATGTGCAAATTGTGCCGCAGCAGAAAACTGTTTTCTATATCATGACTTCGTTTAAAATAGATTGAGCACTAAATGAAATAAAAACTACTGTAAAATTGATTAAAATATTCCCATTGGACAAAGGATTATATGCAAGTTTGTGCTGTTTATGTGCTTTAGGATGGATCAACGCTAAGGCACGATGAACTTTCAGAGCGACTGCAGAGTGTTGTAAAAAGCGTTATACAACTCTTCTGCATTTTTACTGTCTTAAGACTGTGTTAAGAAGTTTATCTGATAAATCAGATAATGCACAGTCCAGCGTGCGTATAACTAAGTTATACCAAGAGTACATAATAACTAAGAGTGTGACAAGCGTAGCACTCTTAGCTATTAAGACCGGGGACATCATCTGCACGATAACGGCCGACCCCCTACACAAATTAGACCCCAGTGACCCATCCCACAAATGAGTACCTAGTACACATTTGTGTACCATCACTCGCTTGTATGTTTATGTGTTGAAGCCAAAAACGTTCTATCAGCAGCTGACCACTTTCGAGCTTCAACACATAAACATACAAGCGAGTGATGGTACACAAATGTGTACTAGGTACTCATTTGTGGGAGGGATCACTGGGGTCTAATTTGTGTAGGGGGTCAGCCGTTATCGTGCAGATGATGTCCCCAGCCTAATAACTAAGAGTGCGACGCTTGTCACACTCTTAGTTATTATGTACTCTTGGTTATACGTACGCTGCACGCTGGGAAGCCGGTCCCTAATCTAAGTTGCTGAAACATACAGTTGCCTGCATGCTTCAGCAGTGTGTACAGCAGATCTCCAACCTAGACAGTTCTGCTGCACACCAGATAATGGGCCTCCCAGTCACGGCAAGCAATGATATTGCTGCCACTTAATATTAAAGTTTGTCTAGGCATATCTGTCAGCTGCAACGTAAGCGAGCAAGGTTTCATCAATTAAAGATCACGAGTGCCACGCACGAAGGCTTTCCATGCGACGTGCGCAGTAGAAATTAGTGAACAGCGCTAAGGTGTGCTATAAAGTATACATATTGACCTGCCGAAGATCTTCGTCGGTCTGCACTGCTCTGGTACTTTCAAGAACTTTCAAAAATTGGACGACCACGGAAAGCCAGTTTTTGCAGCTGGTGATGGCAACGAATCATTCATATTTTTGTTGTCAAGACCTACTCAGTGCCAGTACCCATCCCGGCCCGTGCGTTGACAAGAATGAGACCACGCAGCTTAAATGTAGTTCAGATATTGTTTGAGTTAGCATTTGAAAAATTAGGTTTGAGGTTTTGGCATAATAGAATATGGAATATTTAGCGTTTATTTAATTTGATGGAATATAAGAACCTGGGGTCAACCTTGGTATTCTGCTTTTTCTTAGTACAACGCTGCTTAACTTAAACTTTTAAACGATTGTGTATAAAATATTTAGTTTCAAACTTAATCACTCATACAAACAGTTCCTGCGCAGAAGGTATGACGTTCACTGATTAGTTCTTAAGCAGAACTCATAACATGTGTTCGTATTCCACGTCAGACGATTAGCAATCTCCTAGAACTTTTTTGTTTCGGAGATATTTATTTACAGTTAGGCACAACTGTTAATTAAATTTATGACTTTTACGTCGATCTAAAAAATTAACCACCCGGCCGATTAAATCCAATCCCCTGATCCAAATCACATCAATGTTTGTCAGCAAGTTTAAGATTTTTATCGTAGCCCTCTGCTACTCCACACGCAATAATTCCTTCCATATAAACTTCTCACAATAAAAATTCAACATTCAACTACAATTATCATACTGCTCAAAATTTGCTCAAAATTCTGTTTACATGCAGCCGCAGACACAATCCAACAGCACTTGCCCCTCTAGTTGAAAACATTAAACAAATGATTTGATTGATTTTTAATGAAATTGTACTAACTCCAGCTGAGCGAATGGAGACATAATTTTTATGTAAAAACTAGATATGGGGTACATTTTTCCTGATTGGTGTCAGCTGAACGCACCAGGGTCGTTACTGGACCCACGTTGTTTACAGGGATTCTCAGAGGATGAGACGTTGCGCTCATCTTCAAAGATGCATCAGCTTCTTTTGCTCAGCTCTATTCATCTTGGATGAACTAACTAACTTAACGGCTGACCCCCACAAACCAAACCCTGGTGACCCCCCGCAAATCAGTACCTGGTCGAAACGGATTCAGTGAAAAACCCAAACATTCAGAAATGATCGAACGAGTTTATATTAGGGTCATTCTAAAGATCTCGGTCGAAAGTTTCTTCGTCAATTTTAGGAGAAGCAACGAATTTTACTATAGTCTAGCAAACTTAAACTGGACCAAAAGTGTGGAGAGTTTATTATTCAAGTTAAGTCTGACAAGGCATATATTTTTTGAAAGCTCAGAAACAGGAGATGGGTACTGGGAACAAGGAGGACACCACACGAGCCAAGAACAAATGTATATTGGCATTTTCTCTTTGCATATTTAAAAAGTGCGATTTGTAATCAGACTGGCAGTCGCCTTTGTTATCTTTCCTTTTATTCCATAATTAACTTAATATATTTTAGACATTGGCAACCCTGTTCTTAATTACATATAGGTACAAGTACAGCTTGGACGTTCATTCATACAAGGCATAGTCATAAACTCTTCGGTTTGGGCCATTTTCTGAGGTCTTCTTAGGCATTTTCGGATGGCAGTTGATCAAATTCTTCCTTTTGGATTAAATCTTCAAAACTTGACTTTTCGTCTAACTAATTCCATTACAAATACTCCAGAAAATCCGACAAATGTGCTGATACATGAAATTTTTGCATCTTTGGTTTGAGTTTTCTTGCAACTGGAGATGTTTTACCTCAAACCAAGAAAAATGTCCCTCCGCAGTAGTGCGAAGTTTCATCCAGCCAAACATCACGCGAATCCATTGGCTAGTTTTTGAGGAATCGATGTTCCGAGCAAAATAATCGCAGTTTTGCCAAAATGGTCTTTTGGCCAAATCTCTAGCTTAAAGCAACAAATCCCAGCTAAAAGGCTAAATTGATAAAATATGCAAATGCAATTAGACTGTTTATCGATTGCGTATAAATGGACAAAAATTGTCCGTAAGATTTGGCAGTAATTTTGAAAAACTTATTTCCTCGAAAATGGCCGTTTTTTGACCGCAAACTTGGGTTTTGTCGTATGCTGATTGCTGACGTCACCACATGAGACAGCTCAAAGGTTGCAAAAGCAAAAATGTTCATTTTGGTGTCCTCTTTCCGGCCACAACAACCAATCCGGTGTAGAGACTACGTATTGAGAGAATGGCGGCAAAACCATTAATTCCTAATCTTTCCACCTAAAAATGCTGGACTGCTCCCACAGTATTTAACAGCACCAAAATAGGGTATTTGGAAAATTCCATCTATTTTTATAAAGATTGGAGCCTGTAAGGTCAAATTTACATAAAGCGATACCGCCACCTTAAACGAGGTGATGATGGAACGCTGAAAACGTCAGCCTAGTTTGCATATGCGAGATCTTTGACGGTGCTGGCCAAAAGCCATTATATCTGTTAAATTAAATTTGGAACACGAGAAATATTAGACCTGAATAGTTTTCGAAGACTTGGCTGCTCGAATGCTTGATTCTCAAGTCTCTTAAGGTGCTGGTATCGTTTTGTGTAAATTTGACCCTACAAGCTCCAATTCTTTATGAAAGCGGATGAAACTTTCCAAATACATTATTTTCGTGCTGGTTAACATTCTGGGACCAGTCCCGGATTTTTAGGTATTAAGACAGGAAAGTTATGGTTTTTGCCACTATTCTCTCAGTACATAATCGATACACCGGACTGATTGTCCTGGCTGGACAGATGGCACCAAAATGAACAATTTTGCTTTTACAACCTTTGAGCTATCTCTAGTGGTTAGGGCAGTATAAGCCAAAACCGGGATTGCGGAGTTGAAAATAATGACTATTTTCGAAGAAATCAGTTTTTCAAAATTACTGCCAAATCTTACTGACAATTATGAGTTATTTATACTCAATGGATACATCGTCCAATTACACATTTTATCAACACCTATTCGCTGGAGCTCGTTGCTTTAAGCTACAGAATTTGCCGAAAAACCATTTTAGCAAACTGCGATTATGATGTTTTGAACACCGATTTCTCAAAAACTACCCAATGGGTTCGCGTGAGTTTTGGCAGAATGAAAATTCACACTATTGCGGAGGCACATGTTTCTCGGTTTGAGCTAAAACGTCTCCAGTTGCGAGAAAGCTGAATAGAAATTTGCAAAATTTCGTGTCATCTCACATTGCGGGATTTTCTGGAGTATTGAGGCTTGTTGAGCCAAATCCAAAAATGTCCCTCGGCCCACATGTCCTTCATATCATGACACAAGAAATTTTGGCCGATTCTACAGTTTTGAGAAATCGATGTTCAAAAATGTTTGGTCCATATTCCGCCTGTCAGATATCAGCATGTGACAAATTTTTTGCTATTTTTTAGCTAATTTTGCTAGTTTCGTAAGCTCATGTGAATGTACAGATTATAAGCTTTAAAACGATGTATAAAGCTCTTTTCAGCGCCTAAAATTGCGAAAGTTATAGCCTTGCGAAAAATCACCGCAAAAGTACTGCACAGAAGGATATCAGCACCTTAAAGAAATCATTGTTATGCAAAATCACCTAAGGACTATTCCTGCAGACACGGCTAAGAAAAACAGCTTGTGTGTCTGTTTGTTCTCCCGGACTAACTTAAATAAATAAACGGATTAGCACTATGTTAATTTGCAATAGCACGAAAAACAGGTAAATTCTGAACACACACCAAACGTAAAGAAGTGCAACAATAGTGTATTCGTATTGCTTCGCAGTTGGCATTGAAACAACTTCATACATGCTGTATTCTAGCCTTGTTTGGGCGCTGTGAGTTTGCTTTCGGGTTCTGTCTGAAACAATGGCAGCTACAATATAATGGTAGCGAACAAAAAGCTATTAAATATATGTGCTGTAGAAATATTTTCAGGAGCGGCCTGGCTAAAAAAGACGGCCCTGTAGCAGACAATTACTACTATCAGGCGGTGCAAATAACATTTCTTGGCACTTCGCAAATCTGGAGATATATATACACTCTTCTGAAACTCTTCTGAAACACTAAATCACGGTTAAACAAATATCAAAAATAAGAATCCGGTATCATCAGGAGTTCATAATAACTATTACATAGTGTAACGAGCGCTTGCGAACGTCCTGCAAGCTACACGGGAGGGTTGTTTCGAGGGACGATACAACGAACTGACGCTAAGAATATTAACTTCAACCTAGGCATGCCTTCAATACCTCGCCTGGCCAAGATGTACTTCAGCTTTTGTTTCTGCGCCAACAATTGAATCCGGTTCAACGGAAGCTCCGCTGCGCCATTTGAAATGTTTCCACTGTTAGTACCAATTTGAATGGAGCTGTTTGTCAAGGTGTTAACACTAATAGAAGGCATTGGCGACATACCACACTGATGCAGGATCTGAAATGTAGCACTAAAGTGAAAGCAACAGCTAATAATGGCATGACAGAAGGTAGTTTTCTGACAAGGTGAGTGAGAGAGTTGATTCGTCTCTCCCTTAGGGCAGGATCACTGTGTATGTTTGTCTGGCGAGGCTGCTCCGACCGTCTTCTGCGTGGTCGTTCTCTGCGCTCTGTCTGTACGACGGGCTCCGCACCAACTAATTGAGGTGTGGTAATGGGTGTTTGTGGGTAAGGTAAACCATTCCCACACTATGTACATTTAGAAACGATACACAAGTCACTATACTTTGACAGTTTTAGTCTCTGCCAAGACGTTTTGGCAGTAGCTTGTTACTTCCACATCTTCGGAGTTACATACAGATGTCGGCGTAATCAGGATGGTAGCTTCTTGTCGGGGGCCGAGACAAAGTTCATGGCTGGACAGCAGATGGGCGCTAGGGGAACCGAGTAATTTTAGTTTGAATACTAAATTGAAATTAGTAATATTCGTAAGTCGAAGTTCCTACGCAGCCAGATGACCATGAAATGTAATATCACCGGAGCAGTTCATGGTTGTTTCAGGCTTAGGGTCCAACAACTCGGGTTCCAAGGACTGTAAAGACAAACATTGAAATTATTACTGTTTCTTTGGTGGATTCTCTGCTTAGAAGAGTTTTGATAAAAGATAAAG
>JASAND010011693.1:0-13423 GCA_030248195.1 Trissonchulus latispiculum
TAGACCTTCACTGTAGCCTCGAAATTAGCCAGCCAACTGGAAAGCTTTATGCTGCTTTTTGGTCCTTGGAAGGGCTTCATTCCCTTAAACCCTTTTAGATGTTCTCCCAATTGCTTGGCTGTACCGTAAGAGGCAGCGGGTTCCGCCGCTGACAGGTGCTGGACGGGTTGAGTCGGTCCAGTTGGTTCCCATCTGGACTCCGAAGGCGTATGACTCTGCTGGGAATATTGACCCGAAGTCGCCAACCGCCGTACTGGTGGGGGAGGGGTGGGTTCCCTCGAAGTGGCCCACCGTCGCGCCGGCTCCACAGGCGGGTTAGGCCGCGCTGGGGGTGGAGATTCCAAGGACTCATCCAAGTCAATAAGTGGGACCTCGTCCGCCTGCCTTTGCGGTCGTAGGGGCGGCGCGTTGCTGGTACTAAACGTACGGTTAGTCCGTCGCCTACCCATCTGATATGGAGGAGGCCCAGCATCTGGGTCATCCCGTGGGGTTGGCCAAAGAGCCAACATCTCCCTGCAAACCCTTGGAAAATTTTCCTCCATTGCCTGCCACGTGACTGCCGGGAGTTCCGCCAGCCACTGGGTAAGCAAATCCCTGATGGCGTAGTATTCTGGCTCTGTAAACCGCCGCGGGTGGACTGGTTGCACCATACCCTGCAATGGGTTGGCCCTCCGAGCGGGTACCGCCGGTGGATTAGCCAAAGGAACCACCCATTTGTCCATTGGCCCCCGGGCTTTGCGGGCCTCCTTCTCTTTGGACCCTCCTTTAGCTCCCTCCTGGTTAGCTGTGGGGCTAACCAGGTTGATCTGCACCGTGCTTCTATGCGTCCGTCGCGGGGGGGTAGTCGGTTCCGGGTCCCGGCGAACCGGCTTGTCCATGAAAAATGTCCCTTCGTCGCCCCAAAGCAACCCACCAGAAGGGGACTGGGACCAGTGCTGGCTTTGGCGCCTTCGAAGAAGGCTACTGTCCGATCCCAGTCGAGGCCTTTGGTATTCCTGTTGTAAGCCCTGATCAATATCATCTACAATTTGCTTCAGCCCGCGCCAGTCCGAAAATTCAGAAATCGGAGGCGGTCCTCGGTTTTGCTGGTACAGGTGACTTGCCAGCCCATGCCCAATATGCTGTAGCTGAGCTTTCAAAGCTTCCAACTGCTCCTTAGTCTGTGCCTCCAGGGTACCTAGAGGAACAGGTTCCTTCTGTCCCCCTTGAGACTCAGTCCCAGCTCCAATTTCGTCCTGTGATGCTGCCGCCCCCACTGCCTTGGAGGGTTCCTCCTCTTCTTTCTCCGTGCCCGGTGGTTTGGGGTCCTTTGACCTAGTAACCGGAGGGCGGTAGCTGCCTGGATTCACGGCAGGGCCCTGATTTGTCGCTCCTCTCCCAGCACTGGTGGTCGACGCCAGGCGGGTACGTCTGGGTTCCCCAGACGACGTTCCCTTTTTGGTAGGGTCCTCAGAATTTTCGGTCGGTTTCTGCATATCTGAGAGTATTTGAGATCAACAGGGGCAATGACAAAATATATACGTATACAAAGGGGAAGTACCTCACGTCAAGTAATGGTACGGGTCTCTAAAAGAAATTTTACAATTAAACCTAAAAATAAGGGGGTTAGCAAATTATACAAACAGAATTCAAGCAAGATTAAAATGATTCTGAACAACTGGTTTTAAAATAGTTGGTTAAAAGAACACAATCACGAAAAAAATTATGCCAGGAAAAATACACAAAATACCCTGATTAGGAAAATAAACCGCGCAAAAGGGGCGCCACGAAATACAGAAAAACACACAAGATCCCGGACAAATATACTAGAAAAGTCCGTATAATAGGTCAGAGCGCAGGTAATAGGCGCAATAAACCCGCATAAAATACACAAGTCACAAAAATCACAGCTATACCCCCAACAATACTACTAGGGTAGCCAAAAGAAATCACAAAATACGTACAAAAAATTCGCAGAAATTGGCCCCCACAATACGTACAAACACACAAAAAAAATTGGAGGAAAAGCAAGAAAAATTTTTCACAAATAGTTGAGAGGTCGGGACTGGCAGCCTAATGTAATGCTAGTAGAAGGCGACCTGGCTACTAAGCACTACGAGGTGGGTACTGCGCGCTAGGAAACAGCAGACCTGAAGGAGATGTTGTTCCAGTCGACCTGTAGCAACAACCTCGCCTAAACTCTGGAACAACAGTGGCCCTAACTCAGAACTAATACAAGACAAAACCACAAAACTTACGCTCAACCTAGTCTCAGACTGCCAGATTTTCTATCTACCTAACTGCCTACCGAACAATAAATGCTAAAACCTAATCTACAAATATTTGGAGACCTTATTTTAATTTTTAAAACCTAACTAAACAAATGTCACACCAAGACAGAAATTCACAAGGTCATTAAAATTAATAAGCGAGTACACAAAATTACACTTTAGCAAACTTTCAAATTTCACAACTTACTAAGTTACCCAACAGGAAACAAGAAAGACAGATAGCAGACCATAAATTTCCAGAAAAAATCCAAATCACATAAATACAATAAATAATGAGAAGGGTTGATCTGGCCGGAACGACCAGATCGGAGGACGGTTATATATAAAGACAGGGGAAATCCGAGCAGTACAAAGGCAGACAGTAAAAGTAAACAGAGACTAGGGATCCTAGACAAATGGGAACGTAGCAAAAGAAACTAAGGGGAAAAACTTGCGTATACAAAAAGTACGTGTATATAGGACTCTACTCAACTCTACTCTACTCTACTCAAACCCGACCACATGCTGAGAAACTAAACTTAAGACTGATTACTTTTTGTTCTTACATCGGACCACCCCCCTAAGTAGCCAATCAGAGTCGAGTATTGATTTTTGAGCGAAGCCTGGAAAGTTTTGATTGGATAAAGATTCCTACCTAGTTTTGCTAAAGGACAGCGCCGCCTAGCGGCTAAATAAAAACACGTTATAACAAACCAGTTTAGGGACAAATCTCAAACACACGAATTTCACACACACATTTCTCAACATTTTCAAAAATACACACACATACGTACATTCATAAATCAGACACACTAAAAACACCCACCCATTACAGCAGTGTTGGCATCTGGGATGGGATCCCATGGGATCCCATGAGATGGGATGGGATGGGATTGAAAACTCATCCCATGTGGGATCAGTGGGATTTTGTGGGATCATTTTGCCTTACAATGCCTTCAAACACCTTTTCCAAATTTTGAAAAAGTGCTATATTTTGGTAAATTTGGCATAAAAAATGTCTGTTCAATTTCATGACTAGCGTTTTGATGACTACCAGCAAAGCAAAGCATGGAGCTCTTTAAGGTGCTGGTATCGTTTTGTGTAAATGTAACCTTACAGGCTCCAATTTTTATGATGAAAGTTGATGAAACTTTCCAAATATAGTGCTTTTTAAACATTCTGTGACCAGTCCCAAATTTTTAGATGAATGGATAAAAAATCTGGTTTTTGCCACTATTCTCTCAGTTCGTTATGGATACACCTGATTGTTTGATATAAATGGAAAAGGTCACCGAAAAGAACATTTTTGCTTTTACGACCTTTGAGCTATGTTAGGGGGGGGTCCATTTTTGGCCGATTTTTCGACCATCTCCGATTTTGCTCATTTTCACATATTTCGTTGTCCGATTCGTATATTTTAACGAGTTTTTGAAATGAAGGTCGGATCTCTTACGGTTAGCGAGTTATTTCACCTCAAAGTTGATGTCAGTATGTGTTAAACATAGGAAACGGAAAAAGTGGTAAGAAATCTCGCCAACGACAAAACGGAGCACTTCAACGTCCATCTTATATCATAAATACGATCTCGAAGAGTGATTTACTAGGAAGCAGAATTTTAACTTAGGCCTTCAAAAATTTTTAATTAATTTTTTAAGTTTGCGAACAGCCAAATTTGACTGTTTTGCAATGTTAAAATTGGGGGTCAGCAAGTTTGATGAAATATTCTGAAAGCTGTAAGGCCGAATTAAAAATTCTACTTCCTACAAATCACAGCTTATGACAAGACATTTAGAATGATGCCAATTGGTCCTGGTTAGCTCTGTCCGATTTCGAGATTTCTCTGGCGCAGAAATCTCAATTTTTAGCAAAATTTCGGAAATTCCCGTTTTTTGGCAAATAACATAGTGCTATGGCAACACAGATCTATATCTATTTGCGCACCATTATTGATGACGTTAGGTCACGTTTGGATACAAACGGTGCAGGTTAGTACACCCAGTTTGTCGCTGGGGTCAAATATGATGGTCTAACAGCCATAATCTCAAAAATAGCGATTTTTCAAATTTTTCGAAATACGGTAAATTTTATATCAATCGAAAGCACTCATTGTCGGGAACATTTTTGCTTCCTGGACCATAGCCCGCAAATGCGCCAAATTCAAGTTATCGGCCGTTAAATGATTTTCATGGTCAAGGCTTTCCAGCGCCGGTGCTACTCCCTAAAATCACTAAATAAAGTCATAATGAAAAGTTTTCCCATTAAAAGCTACTCTAACTTCTTTGTTTGCATCAGATAACAAACATACAACCTAATGAAGCTCTATTCTCAAAGAAGTGCAGGTGTAAAGTGCCTTTATTTGCTGCGGCACCGCCATTTTCACCTGTTTTCAAATTGCATGCAATTAATTGCCGGTTGCTCGTTAAGTATTGAACGAAACTACTCGAAATTGAAACACGATATGCAGGACATATGTGACAAACTTTTGTGTGAAAATGAGAAAAATCGGTGACCATAAAATTTTTCATGGTGGACCCCCCCTTAAGCTAGCAGGTAAATCATGAAAGATTTTTAGATCACGGATTTCGTTCATTTTCACACATAAACTAAACTATACACATAAACTCAAATCAAGTTCAAATTTTGAGTTGTTTCGTTCAGTTCTCCGCAAGTTCGAGCACTCAGCTGTGTGCAATTTACGAGTACGAGAGTTCTGCAGCAGCCAATTGAAGCAAATTTTCGCTAGACAACTTAAGTTTTTATAAATAAATATGAATAAATAGGTTGAAATGCAAACATATGCAATTTTGAAATGTAGCTTGGTCGTAAAATGCTTGTCTGTAAAAATCAGCAATTTTCACAAGTTTACAGAAAATACCTTAATTTCTGTGCCAAAAATCTCTACACTGGCAAATGATTTCATTTATTAATTAAAATTTTTTGAATAATTCCTAATTCAAATAATAATTCAAATGATAACCTAATTCAAAATTCTAATTCCACAGTGGCAGAGTATCTGTTTAGAGTTTTAAAACTATACAAATGTAATACCCGGTATCTTGCACCAGTTTCGAGATTTTTTGGCCCAGAATTATATTACAATAATTTTACATATAAATTACACTTTCTCGATTTCCTATTTCGACACAGCAGACCTCAGCTTTGAGGTGAATTTTTTCCTTAGTGCCATACCAAATTTTGCACTGGGTCCACGGTATGGCACTGTATAATTGCATATCGTAATTAGCCGAGGCGTAGGCAAGGCTAAGGTGAATTTTCTCAATTTATATTAAATTTTATAAACTTATAAATTTAAATTTAAATTTTATAAACTCGGTAAAATATCCCACTTAGACAAAAAATTTTGACAATGAGTTAAATTAGAGATGGTCGAAACAATTACCCCAAAGTGGGCCCCCTTAAGTTAGTATAAGCCAAAAAGGATTTTGGAGGTCAAAAATGGCCGTTTTTGAAGAAATCAGTTTTGCCAAAATTACTGCCAAATGGTACGGAGAATTTTGATACTCAATCGATTTAGTCCTATTAATTTACTTTCTACTAAATTTATACAATCTAATGCCTATTAGATGGAGTTTGTTGCTTTAACACGTTCAACACACAGTAGGTCACAGGTGACCTACATAAGCTTTTCCGCTCAAACACGTAGGTCACCGGTGACCTACACTTGTTATGCGTTTCCAGTAGACTGGAAAATGATTTGTTTATGCGGAAGACATATTTTTATAGCATTTGTTTAATGTGAAGGCAAAACATAATTAAGCTGTAAAACACTGTCCCAAGCCTTTTCTAAACAATTAATGAAGTTACCGTAATAAATCAATTGTCTGAGAGGAAATTTACCCAAAATGGTAATTGTTGCGAACGTGTTAAGCTAGAGATTTGGCCTTAACACCCATTTGGCAAACTGCGATTATTTTGTTTTAGACATCAATTTCTAAAAACTACCCCACGGATTCGCGTAAACTTTGGCAGGATGAAAATTCGCAGTATTGCGGAGGTACTATTTTTGACTTGAACTTCACCAGCTGAGAAAATACTCAATGCGAAGTTTGACCTGGTGAGCCAACTCCATAAAATTTCCCTCGACCAATGTGTCCTTCATATCATGGCACAAAATTCAACTTTGCCCGACTCTGTAGTTTTGAGAAATAGATACTCAATGCTTGATGGTCTATATTAGTTAGTATGTCAAAAAAGTTTGCTGGTTTTTTGCAAATTTTACTTTTTCGTATTTACTGATTATCAGCTTTCAAATGATGTGTCAAATTCATCCAACTTCCAACTTCCAAACAAAATTACGAAAGTTTATTGCTTTTCAAAGTTCCACTCACAAAAGGAAGCCACCACCTTAATACGTTGGGCCAATATTCAAATTTCAATGCTACAGCGATTGTAAGGTCAAGTACTGCAAGTGGGATTATATATATATGGGATTGGACAAATGGGATGGGATGGGGAATTTGAAAATCTGGTGGGATGGGATGGGATGGGATCGGAGAATTCGTCCCATTTGCCAACTCTGATTGACGGACAGGCTGTTCGGAATAGTTGAACCTTATCCCCCCAATAAAAGTTGGTCGACTTCAATGACTTATTGCAAGAGATCGACCAAACCTTAGACCATGATTTTATACATCGTTGGAATGCTCGAGATGTGCTCTATTTAATGGTGTAAAGCAGTTAGCTGTAAACTTGCTGCTATAAAAAGACTACCAAAGCCACCGCTTTTTGCCATTTTTGGTAGTTTTTTAAGCTTTTAAACAAGCAACAGCAAGCTGCTTTACGCAATTAAATAGAGCACATCTCAAGCATTCCAACGATGTATAAAATCATGGTCTAACGTTTGGTCGATCTCTTGCAATAAGTCATTGAAATCGACCAACTTTTATTGGCGGGATAACGTTCGATTATCATTATCAAGAATTAGCAGTATCTAAATGTATTAAATTTAAGTGCAGGCAACATGTGAAATTGCCATTTTAAAGAGATTAAAAATGAAATTCAGACTTACGAAATTCTAATGAAATTCTGCCAAATGAAAGATCAATTTATATTATTTCAAAATTTTAATTCTGACTAATGAAATTCTGTCTAATACGATTTTGACTGATAAAAGTAGACAAATACCACCACCTTATGCTGAATTTCTGTTTCTACATTCCTCCATTTAAGGATTCAGACCTATGATTATAACTATTTTGAAAACAGGAAATGCCTTTTTTATTTAATACACATGTTTACAACTCAAAATCCCCCCATATTACTAAGGGATGTCCATGCTTTCTTCACCAATGCGGGAGTTTTCAGATTCTGGATTTTTTCTTATTACCAGTATCGGGGGTACGTCTTTCGACAAGGTAACAAATGTAGCTCGCTTAGGCGGTTTGACGTCCTTCTTCTCAAATTCCACAGCAGTAGCAGCAGGGGAGTAAGTAGCATTTTCACAGATGCTAAATAAGAAAACAATCAATGTCACGTCACGTCCGAAAACCT
The DNA here is from genome assembly GCA_030248195.1 of Trissonchulus latispiculum. NCBI lineage: Eukaryota > Metazoa > Nematoda > Enoplea > Enoplida > Ironidae > Trissonchulus > Trissonchulus latispiculum. The sequence goes on from JASAND010011693.1 coordinate 7,761, forward strand.
AAATCTCACATAATTCCAAGTGGGTTAATCTACTTAAAACCCGACAGAGATGAAACCGGGTCACCGGGTCAGAAGCTCTGACCCGGTCTTGAAACAGTATTCTTAGTTTGTGGGCATTTATTGTATTAAAGCATATTTATTCAGCATTTTTGTCAATTTTTTGCCACATGAAGCTTTACAATTACTCAAAACGAGCAATATTAATAAGTAAATACATAATTGATCCAGAATTCCAAAATGCTTGTTGCAGTAGTGTTGTCATAATACTATTTGTAGTGTCCTGTCAAGTTTGAATTTATAACTTTAAAGCTAGTAGTATGTGAATGTTAATTAGAAAAATGAAGGGCGAAGGGCAATGGTACCGCCTCCGTGGGAAATCCGATGGATATGGACCCCATCAAATGGAGATCCCCACAGGTGTCCCCTGGCATCCGTCTGGTCAACGGCGCTAAATGGTATCCAATTTCGCGGGGCATGGCTGATCCTTCCCTTCAGTTTTATCTTCAGTCATGCTGGAGTTGGAAGCCTCCGGTCCTTAAATTATGCTACCGAGCTTGTGGGTCAAATATGCCATTCATTCCGGCTGTCCCTAACTTGGCCCTATTCCGGGGTTCCCCTTCTGACCCCATTGCTAAGACGTGTGCTGGGCTTGGAGGTGGAGACTCCCCATATGGATTCGTCCGCCGGCCGCCACAGAAGAAGAAGGGCGAAGGGAAAAATGAAAAAAGAAAAATCGAAGATTCTTATTTGAAACCTCAAAGTTGTTGCGACCTAAACTGGCCTATTGCGACGATTCTTCACCAATCTTCGTTTTGGGGAATTTCAAATACCTGTAAGTAAGAAAAATCTTAGTAAAATGAGGTTTACAGTTTCTGCGTTTTGATGTTCACTTTTCCGAATATGACGATTTCATATCTTCAGGAACTTGCCAGTTGGAGTCCGTTTTGGTTTTATTTGTCCGATTGCTTGACTTGTTCTATTGCTCTATAAGCAATTGCTCTATAAGCAAAATATTTTTAACGGAATCACCGCTGACTGAAAGCTCCAGCCTTAAGGGGGGGGGTCACTTTGGGCAAAAATCGATAGTCACGGATTTCGCTCATTTTCACACATAATATGCCCCCATATGTTCTTAAAAACAAGACAAAATATTAGTGTTCGAAATCAAACTGTGACATAGTTATCCAGGTTCAAAGATGTAAAACTTGAAAATTCCGGTGATGAGCCCTGCAAGGTCTGGTGGAGACCGAACGCGATCGAGAACAGGGTGGACCAATACACCAAATTAAACCCTGTACTAAAGTAATATTTTAGTGCAGACGCGGTTCAGGGATAGCTGTCCTGGCGTTCACAATGCATGCTTGAGTGATGCACTGACCTAACTTTGGAGGACTGCCCACTATAACTTTAACTCATTTTATCTTGCACAGACAGCATTTTAGACCCATAGTTCTATGAGAAAAGTTGCTCCTTTTTTCCAGTAGCTATCGATTGATCCCCAATTTGTCTATATTTGTAAAAATTTAAAAATTGGCATTTTCCACCAATAGAGATCAAAGGTGCCGCCACAGCAGTCAGGTTTAATCTTGACGCATTTGTTTTGGTCACATTATGTAACAGACATGGATGTATTAATCTGCCAAGTTTGGTGATTTATTGCCACATCATGAGTGAGAAATCATCAAAAGAATGTGAAAATTATGAAAAATGGCCATTTTTACCAAAATTTGCTGTTTTTGTGGCAAGTTTTTTGAGCTTACTACAGCCTATAGAAACTTGCAAATACTTTCATAAGACGTGTTTTTATGCGTAGAGTGCAGCTATCTATTGGCCGTTTCTGTAGCTTTTGCCAATCGTTAACGACAAGCAAAAGACTACTGTAGGTCCTGTTTTTCATGGTCCAAAAATGGTCGATTTTCCGAAATTCTGATTTTAAAAATTCGCCAAAAATCCGTCACTCAACAGAATTGCATTAAGGTCGCACTTCCCTTACATTCAGTCCACTTTGGAAAGCTGTAACTTTCTCAATATTGAGAGTTATGAATTAAACCACATATCAAAATGAAGCTCTACATCTTCTGCGTCGCTTGGTATCACTGAAACGTGTCTACCTTGTTTGTATTGGTTGCAAACTTACCAAAAGTAGCCACAATTTTCGACCAAAATTTTTTCTGAAAAATTTTTACGCAACAAGAAAATGGCCGTATCCAATGTGTTTCTGAGATAATTTGCCAGGGACGGTTTTTTGATTTTGCCAAAATATTGTTTCAGTATACAGAAATTGAGCATTTTCTAAAAATTTGGCAATTTTTCCAACTTTGAAAAATCATTGCTCTTGATTGGAGGCTGATAAAGAGAAAAATACCGTCCCGGGAAAATTGTCCAAACATACTATCTGTACTATATCTTTTAGATCCACCCATTGGTTGTGGAGCAATCTTCGGTCAAAAAATTTTGGCCGCAGTTTTACAAAATCAGTTATTCGCCCAGAACTTTAGGCTTATTCAGTGTACAGTGCTCTAATTAACCTAATTTGTGCTTCTTTTGAAGCTCCTTAAGTTGAGTATAAATGTGTCTACATATGTAGTGTAAACTGGCTCCAATTAGACAAAACCCGTTTTCTGCAAGATCGTGTCAAAAATAACCAATTTTCGAGGAAAAATGTTTCAAAAATTCATTGCTCAAAAACGATAAGAGCTAGAGACTAATGTCTAAAAGCAAAGTTGTGGAGCACATAATAAGCTTTAAAATGATTATAGTCGCTGGGCATAATTTTCTATATATAGTTCTAGAATGTCAAATTTTTGTTTCTCACTGTGCATGAATGTTATGAAGTGGCGTTTTTACAGGACGTTTATTATCATTCCCGATGCATTTTCTGAAAATTTGAATGAAATCGGGCAATAATTGCAATTTCTGCAACTATATCTGCAAGTAAGGGGAGCACAACCTTAAACTAGGTAGCTGCACTCTACTATATGTCCTTGACATATGCGGAAAGTTTCAGCGCTGTATCTTTCATACGGCAAAAAATTTTTCGGCCACAAACTTTTTAACCTAACTTTTTCATTTTCCTATGTTTAACACATGTCAAGGTCACCCTTGAAGGGCTCTACAGAACGACAGAAGCAATATTAGGCAAAACGCACTTGTCTTGTTTTGAGGACCCATGGGAAGTACAAAATATGTGGAAATGAGCAAAACCGGGGATGGTCGAAAAATCGGCAAAAAAGTTACTCCCCCCTTAACTAAATAAAATATATACGGCAATTATAAATAAAGGCCGGACAAGACACAGGTTTAAGCACTAATCAAGATCAAGTACTAACTTTGGCAAAATATTTTGTTCAACACCATTGCAATTTAGTTCTTTTCACGAGGAATAAAAAAACTGTCGAAATCAACCTAGATTTTCCATGATTTACTACAATTACTTTTCAGATTTATTTTCAGAAAAATAAATTTTTCACAGCTGCTGATTTGAAACGACAAAAATGCCCACATACAGTAAAGCACACTCACCGAGACCCAGGTAAACGTTTTTTAATTTTTCCAAGCTTAAACCTGAAATTTCAAAAATACCGGGTCACCGGGTCAGGAAATAGTGATCCGGTTACATCTCTCCCATTTATCACAATCTAGTAGATGTTAGCACAAGAAAAGCCGCAAATGTTTTCCAAAACATGCACGTAAGCAAAAAGGGCGTGCATTTGCGAGCTTCAGCATGATATGGGGTAAAGGACAGACAGAACATCGATACTAAAATGTGGGATGGGCGGATGAGGTTCTGTCAGAGGGCGACTTTCACCAGAAAGAGAATGTCTCAGCTTTTAACAACTTGGTTTCGTGAAAACTGATATCATAGAACAGATCATGCTCAAAACCCCACGTCTGTTAGATTTTAAAGTATTGTACCTGTCAAAGAAAGAGGAATGAAGCAAATGAATTCGTAACCGTGTGCCACAAAAAGAAATATATTGACTCCTCAGGAATTTTGTGTGGACCATGTTTCTGTTTTAGTTTTATTTCTGCACAACCTATCCAATCTAACCAATCTGCTGGCTCTAATTCTCGAAGTCTACCGCAGAATTCTGAGACACCGGTATCAGCATTGGCCAAAGAGTCATCTTCCAGTTCCAGACATGGGAGTGTCCCTGCTCCATCCAAACGTGCTCCTCTTGTTACTCTTTCGGCTTCACTTTCTCCTTCACAAAGCACTCCGTGTGATGCAGCAAGGCCCCCAGCTGTTTCTGAAGTTGGAGTAATGAGTACTGGAACCAGATCGGGAGATATTCTGACTGTGGATGAATGTGAAGCAGGCTCACCAGCTTCTTGTATAAACGTGGAGTAAGTTATGCACATTTGAACTACACGTATTTGTTTGAAACTTGTAATAGTCCGGGAAGGACAGGCTGTTTTGAAGCATTGTAGCCTGATTGGTTTTTACATTGTTTGTTTAGCCAAATCAGAGTTTAATATGCTTGATACAGCTTCTCTCGATTTCTTATCACAATCATTGCAATGCTTGAGAATAGGAAAATATCAAAACGTGGACACCCAGAAATCTAACCAACCTTATTCACGCGACCGGTTTCGAGACCGGTGTGGTCCCTTCGTCAGGCGACTCCTGACTATTACTCGCTGTAAACGTTCTTGGGGGCTCTTGGATTCATTATTCGAATGGGAGGGTAGGCGACAGACTCGGGAGACAGGGGGGCACTCTGGCACTTTTTGGAGGAAGGGGGCACGGTGGAAACTTCCTGGAGGAAGGGGGGCACGGTGGATCAATTCTACCGAACACAGCAGCGCCCCCATCCTTCCCAGGTCCCCCTTCCTCCATTAAGTGCCCAACGTGCCCCCTTCCTCCCGGAAGTTCCCTACGTGCCCCCTGCCTCCAGGGGCCAATGTTATCAACCACCGAAACCCGGGTTTCGTCGCTAACCCGGGTTAAATTCACGTGTTAAAGATAGCAAAGATAACCCGGGTTAGCGACTTAACCCAGGTTTTGCGTTCATAACATTAGCCCCAGGAAGTGCCCAGAGTCCCCCCTGTCTCCCGAACCTGTCACCTACCCTCCCATTCGAATAAGGAATCCAAGCACCCCCAGGAACGTTTGCAGCGAGTAATAGCCAGGACTCGCCTGACGAAGGGACCACATCGGTCTCGAAACCGGTCGCGTGAATAAGGTTGGTTAGATTTCAGGGTGTCCACGTTTTGATATCTGTGCATCCCCTGTGGATCCGTGGACTGGTGTCTGTTTTGACTCTTTATTGTTCTGGAATCATTGCAATGCTTGTATGACTGCCACAGACCTCCGGCTTAACCGGTTCTTGGCTAAGTTAATATTTGTTCCTTCCTTTGCTATGTAGTCCAGCATATTAAAAAGTATGCTGTTTTTAGTCCTATCAACTCATCGCGTCTTGATCAACCATCTGAATTATCGAATCCTCTAAAGTCTTCGTCGGAGCAACCTGCTATAATTGACACAATGAACACCGCACATCCACCTCCAAAGCGTGCCAAACTTGTGACAATCTCTCCGGTTCAGCCTCCCAATGGCACTGCTTCAACGGAACCTAACCAACTGAATTCCACCGCCTTAGCGGCTGTGGCTACCGCTGAGAAAACTAAACCGAGAGCAATACGTAACTGAACGAAGTACA
>JASAND010011694.1:0-18760 GCA_030248195.1 Trissonchulus latispiculum
ATACTCTCGGAGTACGCAACAAAAATAAGCAGATAACCTAGTTTTTATGCCTCCCAGAGACGGAAAAATTTTTGTTGGGGGGCCAAAGTCGGCCAAAACGGTAAAATGGCCAAAAAGTATGCTTCAAAGGCGCCGTAATAAGTCAGACTGCGCTATATATGGGGCAGTACATATCATGGTCGTTCAATTGCTATGTGATTTTCCTGCCGGGGGCGTAATTTTTGGGTACTGGCTTGTCAAAGTTGGTGAATTTTGGGTCCAACTTTGAACTTAGTTTTTTCGCTTATTTTGCGACCTGGAAGGCTCAAATTTTGCGTGCAAAGGTTTTTTGCGGGCGGAGAATCGATTCCCACTATCAATGTTGCTGCCCGACTGACCCAAGTTGCTGGGCTGGTTCCACTTTGCCGTCTGGAGGGTCATGTCGGCAACCGTTTCCTGGAGGTCCATACTAGGCTCTATTTGGCCTTTCAAAACTTTGTCTATAGTGGTTTTCTGGTGCGCCCAGCTCATTTTCGGTGTCCGTTTTGCCGTCCGACTCATCCATCTTGCTGGGCTGGTTCCAATTTGCAGTGTGGAGGGTCATGTCGGCAACCGTTTCCTGGAGGTACATACTAGGCTCTACTTGGCCTCTCAAAACTTTGTCTATAGTGGTTTTCTGGTGCGCCCAGCTCATTTCCGGTGTCTGTTTTGCCGTCCGACTCATCCATCTTGCTGGGCTGGTTCCAATTTGCCGTCTGGAGGGTCATGTCGGCAACCGTCTCCTGGAGGTCCATACTAGGCTCTACTTGGCCTTTCAAAACTTTGTCTATAGGGGTTTTCTGGTGCGCCCAGCTCATTTCCGGTGTCCGTTTTGCTGTACAACGCACCCATTTTGCTGGGCTGTCTCCACTTGACCGTCTGAAGGGTCAGGTCGGTAAGGGGTAAGGTGGTCCAAAATAAAATTTTTCAAAAGTGGTCAAATTTGGTACCAAATGAAAACCCTAAGTGAGCTGAGCAACTTTTGTCATAGATTTGCATGCTCAAAGTGGCTGTAGAGTGCTGTGGTGGGGTGGGATGGGGACTTGGCGATTTTCGGTCAAAAATGAAATTTTTCAAAAGTTGTCAAATTTGGTACCAAATGAAAGCCCTAAGTGAGGTGAGCAACTTTTGTCATAAAATTGCATGCTCAAAGTGGCTGTAGAGTGCTGTGGTGGGTTGGGGGTGGGGACTTAGGCGATTTTCGGTCAAAAATGAAATTTTTCAAAAGTGGTCAAATTTGGTACCGAATGAAAGCCCTAAGTGAGGTGAGCAACTTTTGTCATAGAATTGCATGCTCAAAGTGGCTGTAGAGTGCTGTGGTGGGTTGGGGTGGGGACTTGGCGATTTTCGGTCAAAAATGAAATTTTTCAAAAGTGGTCAAATTTGGTACCAAATGAAAACCCTAAGTGAGCTGAGCAATTTGAGGTGAGCAACTTTTGTCATAGAATTGCATGCTCAAAGTGGCTGTAGAGTGCTGTGGTGGGGTGGGGTGGGGACGTAGGTGATTTTGGGTCAAATATGAAATTTTTCAAAAGTGGTCAAAATAGTGACTGCTTGCACATGGTGTTCGGAAATATATTATGTTGGTTCTTTTTTGCGCATACATATGTAAAAGAATGCAAAACAAGAACCAAAAATGCTCCTTCGTCGCATGTAAAATACATATGAGTACTCTCAGGCAGGTTGTACAAACACGGAAACTAGCCTGTAAAATGCATATGAGTGGCGTTGAGGTTGTAAATTAAGGAAAACAAGTTGCAACGGCTTAACATATGAGCCTGTTCTATAACGAGGCTCATATTGGCGTCACAGTGCAGCCTCGTTAAAGATCATCAGATCATCATATTAAAGAAAAAACGAAAGAATAGAAATAGTATGTTAACATTGTGGCCTGAAAGAAATGGACTGAACGAGTGAACTGCGACACCTCAAGTTGTACATGCAAGCTGATGTTTCCCGAAACACCATGGCACCTACTATTTCCGGATGCACTATAGTACACCTACTGTATTCTCGGAACACTATGACACACTACTCTCACATACGTAATGCTTCCCCCACTTGGCTCTGAGTCAAAGCGCAGAGTGGCAGGACGTATAATGCGTATGCACAGTATAATGTCTCAGCGACAAGATGTGTAAAGGACAATTATGTAGTGAAAGCTTTACGTGCTATTTATATGAAGGTCAAATATCGACAAATTATATTATGAGTTATGACATACGCCAATATGAGCCTCGTTGTAGGACAGGCTCATATGTTAAGCAGTTGCAACTTGTTTTCCTTAATTTACAACCTCAACACCACTCATATGCATTTTACAGGCTAGTTTCCGTGTTTGTACAACCTGCCTGAGAGTACTCATATGTATTTTACATGCGACGAAGGAGCATTTTTGGTTCTTGTTATTACGGCCGAGAACAAACAGACAGGCAGCTTTTTACTTACATCTAAAATCCAAAGTTGTGAAAGAAAAATTATGCACACGAAAAAATTATTTTGAAAGTTGTCACTGCTACCAGAAACTAAGGTAACTGTGGAATTGTGCCCATAATCTGTTGAAACTTTGTTTGAAATTTTTTTCACAATGGCTTACGTATATAGTTTGGATACGTTGAAAAGCTTATAAAAGTGTTCAAATGACGTTTACAAGACGAAATATTTGTTAAGCCAGGCTACAAATGTTATAGAAACAAATTTTGAGACGCTCTGACATGATTAATTTTGAGACACTCTGACATGATTAGGACAGCGGAAAAAAGTCGGAAAAAAACGGAAAAAAACCAGAAAAAAGTACTTTTTTCCGCTCGACTTTTTTTCCGGAAAAAACTAACCCTACCGTGTACACGTATTAGCCTATTATCTTTTTCTCGTCTTGCCAAAGCGTAGCTACTTTGATTGAATCAAACAGCTGCAAGATCATCAATCTTTCACACCATTAAATAATTTCCCTTGCAATATTATACTGTCAGGTTTCATATGTCAGTTCATCGGTTAATTTGTCCTAGTGTCAGCTTTTAAATTACGTCGCTCTCTGCACACGATATGTAACATTGCTTAATGTGTGTATGTGCATTTTTGCATGTGCAGACGTATATTATATACACATAGGCTATGCACACATGTACATCAATGTGTAATATGTTATATTATCTGCATATGATGCACGCACGTGATATAGATTTCCCTTTGCTTTTGCTAGCAGTTTTCTGTGCTCTCATAGAGGGAATGTATACAAATCTAGAAATTGTTCGTAAGGTAGCTAAGTTTGAAGTATCCTATATCAAGCCTTTGAAAGCTGCTTTCTTTCGACGATCTTTATGATTTGGGGGCTAAAACTACAGATGCACGAAATTCAAAGTATATAACTGAGTTTATTCGAAGGGAAACATTGCACTATATATAGTTGGCCTGCACGGACCATCTGAATCGAAGACAAAAAATTTTCGGTTTCCCTTGGTCCCCCCTTAGAAATCGAAAAATTTTGCGATAGTAGAAACATACCCATAGTAAGTTTTAGCTCATTTGGTCAAGTTTTAAGGATTTTGAGTGGTGGGGGGTAATCAAGATAAGACCCAGAAGTTATTCTAAACGAGATGGTAATATTCTACATGATCCGAACAATGTTATGTTATGTTATGTTAGGTTGAAGAATGAACCATAATAAATGTAAAGCATAAAAGCATACAGAATGAAGTTAACTAACGCAGACACTATATCGGCAAAGACATATTCATTTCCTATGATTTTTACTTACCTAATTTTTCTATTTTATTTGCTTTTTCAGATTTGTCAACTTCTCGTTTGCCTGGGTCGTCCTAGCCAGGTTCGTAAATGTTTTTGTTTGTTTAATTACACTTTGCTAATTGTGTTTTGCATTTTAACTTTCTTTGCCGCTTTCAGAATTCTCAGATTGGCTATGGGATCTTTTTCTAGGGTATCATTTTCCGAATCAGCAGGAAATCCCCTTAAGAAAACTTGACCATCTGAAAAATAAAAGCTATTGCGGGCATTTGAAAGAAAGTTAAACTTTGAACCTTTCTTTCTGCTTAATCTAAAAGACGGCCTAAATCAATTGTGCCCAATTTTGACCAATTTTTAAAAATACGAAATTAAAGTTATAAGTCTAGTTTTTATGGGAATTTACAACAACACCCTAAGGTTTGTTTCCATGCATGAACCAAACTGTTCGCATTCAAAATTGAAGTTTCAACTTTTTTTACAGTGTAAATCTTTGCCAACTTCAGCGGTCGATCCTGGCAGAACTTTGCACGCTACTAATTTTAGCTTTGAACAAAATTATGTAAGGTTTTGATGAAGTTTCGGGGGAAGATCAAAGATGGCCCAACAACGATAATGCCCAATTTTGGCCAAATATTCGAATTTTTTCAAAATTTAAGTAATAAGTATAGCATTTTATGGGAATTACACACAACACCCTAAGGTGTGTTTTCGTGCTTAAACCAAAATTTTAGGCCCAGAATTGTGGCAGCAGTTTAAAATTGAAGTTTTAACTTTTTAACACTGTAAATTTTTGCCAAAGTCAACGGTCTATCCTGGTCGATTTATGCCTGCAAAAATTTTCTCTCAACCTTCCACGTCTTTCCGCGCGGCATATATTCGCAAAAAATTGAGTAAATCCATTAAATTTTGAAGGAGCTCTGTGAGGGTCGAAGATGGCCCAAAATCGATAATGCCTAATTTTGTTATTTTCTTTCATTCACATTTAAAGAAACGCACTGAAATTAAGTTTTACTTTTTTGCTTCCTGTCTTTAATAAACAATGAATTTGGTATTCAAACTTCTTCTAATATCAATTTCGTCGGAAATCTTTTGTTTTAAGAATTGGAAAATTACAACTATCCTAAATTTCACAACAGGAAGATACTCACAGCCGACATTACTACGCTAACACAGGAACACAAAACCTTGATTGACTTTCCAAGTTTCCTGCATCAATGAGCCAGACGAGACACTTGCCACCATAGTGCGCCAACCCGGAAGTCAGACACACACAAACACGTAATACACAGCGCAAACACACGCACACACACACGGGCGAGCCGTGTTGACGCAGTAACGCCTGCTACCCTTTTCTCAACACAGAGCGTTCAACACACTGTACACAGAAAATAGGACAGCTTTATGCAACCCAGATAGCTGATGCTGCAATGTAAACATAAGCTCTTAGTTAACTTTCTCTCATCACACTTTTGACTTTCAGTTGTCTTTTTCCACTACATCTGAAAAGCTGTTCAGCTGAATTGGTTGCTTTCCGGTACCAATTCCAACTGAACTGTGCGTTGTTTGATTCGTTTTTAATCATACACTTTCAAGTCTTTACCGTGGGGCATATGTTGCTCGAAAAAATTAAGTAACATTCATTAAAGTTTTGAAGGAGCTCTCGGAGGGTCAAAGATGGCCTTGATAATGCCTAATTTGGGCCATATTTTCAAATATTCAAAAATTTTTCAAAATTAAAGTAATATATAAGTCTAGCTTTTTTGGAAATTACTAACAACCACACTAAGGTGAAGCCAAAATTTTAGGCCCAGAATTGTGGCCGCAATTTAGACTTGAAGTCTACTTTTTTTACAGTGTAAATTTTTGCCAACGTCAACGTGCTATCCTGATCGATCTATGCATGCTAAAATTTTCATATAGGCATATATTGCGCGAGAACATTTTGATCATAGTCCGCAAGGCTTTGAAGGAGTTTGCCCTATCAAAAATGCAGGATTAAAAATTTAACTTTTCGGATTTTCTGCATTCTTCTCCTTCAAACAATGCAGAATTTCATTGATTTTTCTTAGGTTTTTTCTGTATTTTTCCTTAGCTAAAAATGCAGAATTTATTTTATTCTTTATACTGTTTTAGGAGGCCAATCTATTTATGCTGGCCCAAACTCCGCCGCCCGTTTTTCAACGGGCGGCATTACATTTTATTTCTGAGCCGTCTTTGCTGATTTTTGTTTGATGGAAACCTACCTGGCGGCAAGCCTTTTTGCTGGCTTCGCCGCCAGATGTCAAGAGACTTACCTGGCGGCAGAAATACCAATTCTGCCGCCAGAAGACAGTTATTTGTATTGACCTACCCGGCGGCAAATCTGCCAATTTGCCGCCGGATGACAACTAGTGATGAACCTACCTGGCGGCAGCCTATTCTGCCGCCAGATGACAACTGTTGCTGCAGCCCGTGGAAACTGCGGGATTGGGCCCCCAGCACTTCTGTTATGAATAGCGACACAGTAGCAAATTTAAAAGTTTCCGTTACTATTACAATTTCCCCTTTTAAACTTCATTAATAGAAATAGAGTTGAGATTTTAGGAAATGGGAGGGTGGTGGCTATTCGGGAGGCCCCCTTAGGTACTTGAACCTTCAAAAAATTAAATAATTTCATAAAAATTCTATCGCTATATATCGTAATTCCCACCTTTTAATTTTTTCCTAAATTCGAAATTAGTCTTGTTTCAAGGTCAAAATTACCGAATAAATTCAAGTAGAAATTTCCAAAATCGCCTTCTGCAGATTGAAACATCGTCCAGAAAAGCCCCCGCATTTCGAGCAATTCGCCCCAACGACTTCACGAAAATGTAACAAACGTTTACCACACTTTTTTACTTTCAAAATTGACTTCTAGGGAGCCAGATGGTCCACTGAGCTTCCTGAATTATAATATTTAAATTGCCCAAAAGCTTAGAATTTTTCCTAATTTTAAGCACAATTTCCACAATATCCCAAAAGGATTAGTTTGTTTTCAACTTTTTATTTATATTCATACGATTTTGAGAAGAAAAATAGAATTATGTGAAGTCATGTTAATAGATCCCGACAGGACGTATTCTGATTTCATTTTAATCTTTCAACTTTAGCAAAACGACACGCTGCGGTCATTTTTCTCACACAAATTTTATTGACTTCCCCTATTCTAAGATAGAATTTTGTTACCAATAAATCATGCCATTTAATTTTCATACTGTATGATGACATAGCCGTCATCACTGAAAATAATCCAATTTCAAAACAAAACTTACCTACATTCAAAAGCCACAACTACACAAATAAACAAAGAGCCAAAGGAGACATTTGCCACCTTAGTACGCCAACCCGGAAGTCAGACACGCACGCACACACAATAAAGCGAGCAGACAAACACACACACACAAGACGACCCAGGGTGACGCTGAACATCCCATGTATAATTTTTGAATGCTAGAAACACACACAGAATACTAGTTTTAATGAACCCCACTTAAGTGATGCTGCAGAGTAAACATAAGCTGTTCCTTCAAATGCTGTATACATATCTTTGCTGTAAATTAGAGCTACTTTACATTAAGTTCTGCAACGCCTGGGGGGTTTCCCTCCTGCATTGCAGGCCTCCATTTCTAGCTAGCTATACGCTCTTAACTTCTACTGTTTTTTCTACTTTGCAATCACATTTATCAATGTGCAAATTTTATTTCTCTCTGCGAAAAAATTAACATTTGCTAAACCAGAATAAAGAAACAGAAAATTATCCTTTAATCAATAAATCATGAGTTTTAAATTCTCTTTTTTAAACAATGGATTCAAAAGATATTTAGAAATAAATATTTGAGTTTCTTATAATAATATAATATTACCTATTATGATAAAATTCTTGAAGTGACAAATTTCTCTTTTTTCCAAGAACAAATTTCTCCTTTTTTAATGAGATGAACATGAAAATACTAATACCGAACTTTATCAAATTCCAAAAACTATGTGAACCCAATAACATATAGGGATTTTCAACTTTCTATTTAACTTGTCAACTCCAAATTGAAAATACAGCTGATTTATGTTCATTTTTCCCACAGACATATTCACATTCTATAATTCAAGATAGAATCGGAAACAATAAGAAGAAAGTTTCGTGCAAACAATGAATAATGAAATTTAACTTGCAAATTGTTTTAAACACCACATTTTTCACCAACGTATCCTCCCCGTTATTTTGCCTTTTGCTTAGTTGTAAGTGTCGCCTTCAGAAACGGATTATCACACTGTACACTCCCATTTTTCGTTTTTCAATTTCCTTCTTGCCTTCATTTAAATTAAAGTTCAAATTTTTTCAAAAAACCTATTACAAAGTAATTACAAACGACCCACAGCAAATTCATGAAATCATCATAAACGATTTCGGACTACCCAAATTCCCCCTCTTATAATCGTAAAATGTTTCATAAGCGGTTTCGGGCTCCCCAGTTGCCCCCCCCCCTTCATCACGAGAGGACTAATGGTAATTCCATTTTAATCTTCCAAATTTGGCAAAGGCATATGATGACATAGCAAAGGCACAAGTACACAATTAGACAAAGAGCCTAAGGAGACATTTGCCACCTTAGTACGTCAACTCGGAAGTCAGACACACACGCACACACAGTAAAGCGAGCAGACAAACACACACACACACCACGACCCAGGTTGACGCTGAACATCCCATGTATAATTTTCTAATGATATCAGCACACACAGTATGCCAGTTTTATGAACCCCAGTTAACTGATGCTGCAATGCAATCATAAGCTGTTCCATGAAATACTGTCTCTGTTTGCTGTAATTAAAGCTACTTTACATTAACTTTCAGCAACGCCTGGGGGTTTTCCCCCCTGAATTGCAGTATCCCATTTCTAACTAGCTTTACGCTCTTAACTTCTACTGTATTAATTTCTCCTTTTTTAATGAGACCAAAATACTAATACTGAACTTTATCAAATTCCAAAAATGTGAACCCAAAAACATTTCTTATACTTACATATTATCTATTCTGAAATTTGAAATTCTTAAAGTGACAATTTATCCAACAAACAAAATTCTTCTGTTTTAGTGCGATGAACTTGAAAATAAGGGATTCCACCCATTATTTTACCTTTTGCTTAGTTGTACAATGTCACCTTCGCAAAAGGATTATCGCACTGTACACTAATTTTTTATTTTTTGTTTTTCAATATTCTAACCTACCTTCATTTAATTTAATCCTCAAATCTAATCATCAGCAGTTTCATAAAAGGTTTCCTGCATTTCTAAATCCCCCCTCATCACGGAACAACTAATTGTAATTCCATTTTGACCACACACACAAGACGACCCAGGGTGACGCTGAACATCCCATGTATAATTTTTGAATGCTAGAAACACACACAGAATACTAGTTTTAATGAACCCCACTTAAGTGATGCTGCAGAGTAAACATAAAGCTATTGCTGAAAATTACATCTATGCTGCTGTTAGAGCTACGCTACTGTACTTTAACTTTCAGCAAACACCGGGAGAGGGGGGGGGCTGTGCATTGCACCCCCTCAAACTTCCCTTTTTATTCTTTTTACTTCAACTGGTTTGACCATTTTCCTACTTATTTGCAAGCACACTTGTCAAACTACAAATTAAACAATGGATTCAAAAATGTTTTCACTTTTTCCCTTTGACAAATTTCTGTTTAATCTTTGCTGTAATTAAAGCAATTTCTAACTAGCTTTACGCTCTGTTCCATGTAATACTGTATCTCTACTGTTATTATACTCTATTCTATTTTACATTCTTTTTTAGGACGACGGAAGAAGATATTTCGAAACGATATGAAAAGAAATACAAAGTTCAACGAAATGTGAAAGAAGAAAAAACTGAAAATACCAAAAAAATTGTTACGATTGCTATATGGTGAATTCATGTTAATGAACTCCTTGACTTATTAGTTAACTTAAGTTAGCAACATTAAGGCAATAGCTGGTATATAGTTATCACTAGACAAAGGCCAACAGATTAATAATATAAATGAAAAACTTTTAAAATTTGAAATTAACATAACTTATTACATTAAAAAAATGCATTTAAAATAATAAAAATCATTTCCTTTAATCTATAAAAAAGCGTCATAAAAAATAAGAAAATCCATTTCCACAAAAGTGTAAAGAAAGTGCGGCATATGAAATCGGAGTCCGTTTCCGAGAGCGGCGCGAAGTCGCTGACTTTTGTGAACGTTTCGCCTTCTGAGATTTTGACTTTGCAGGACCCGGAGAAGGATCTGAAACTGTTTCAATATCAACTGTGACAACTTGCATCTGACTCAGAGGTACGAGACTTTTTCGTCCGCTGAGAGCGGCGTAAAGGGATCTGAGAACTAGGGGGGCGCCCACTTCTGAAAGCTTTTTCCAGTCCCGGGTCGCAACTTTTTCCTGTAAAGTTTCTGCCAAAGGTTGCTCGGGACTAGATTCCCGTTCTGATGTTTCAGACTTATCTTGGTGACGGCGTTTGCGAACCATTTTTGAAGCCGACAGACGCCGTGGTAGACTACCTGACCCTACACACTAAAACAAACAAAAATACCACCTGATAATTGTTCCTGAACAGATCCCGAAGACAACCCAAATGTGAGCAGGAACCCCGGAAGGCCTCCTGACAACTGAACCAACAGGACTGCACAACCAAGAAACGACCAAACCAGCTCTGAAACAAAAAATAAGTATAGTGCATTACATGAAAGTGAAGAACAACGGCAAATTCATTACAAGAAACAGGAAAATTTATAGAAAAGTAAACCCAAAAGACGAGAAGCCAGGATACAAGGAAAATTTCGAAGGACGAGAGGCTGAAGGGTACCCAAAGGTACGTAATCCAGAAATTTCAAACGCCAGTACATCAAAAATTTAGGGAGTACGTATTGTACAATTTCAAAAGGTTCAATAGTAAGTTCTAAAGAAATAAAGGAACCATAAGACTTGTAAAATTTAATCCAAAGGAGAATACGTATATACGTATACAAGAAAAATCTAAGAAAATCTATGAAAGGCAATTTTATTTACCAAAATCAAGGAGAACCAGGTTGGTGCCAAACAGAAGTACACACAAAAATATAAGCGCCTAAAATAGTAAAAGAAAAGTAAAGTTAAAGGCTAAAACAAAGAAAAAGATGAGATCACCCTAGAACAGAAGCTATAAAAGTGAACAAAGACATAGGTGAGGCATACATACAAAATACAAAATACAAACAATACCAAACAAACTAGGTGAGGAACGGCTTGAGACGATTGACATGGATTTTTTCCGTAGAAGGATCTGTTTTTGTGGTCGACTGAATTTCAACATTAGGGGGCGCAAGAACTTTAACCACCCGAAACGGGCCCTCGAAGACTGGCAAGTATTTACGGCTTGCACCCTTTGGAATATTCGCCTTTGCAATATCTTTCCAAACTAACATGCCTTCTTTGTAATCAACTTTCTTAACATTCGCATCATAATCGTTTTTGCGCTTTTTCAAGATTTTTCCATATGTTCTTTCAATAAATCACGCGAAAAACGTAAGCGTTTACGCAGGTCTTGCACGTACGAGGAGTTGAAAGGTCTAGTTATCGGATCAGGCATTTTCAAAAAGTTTTCAGAAAGCAAACGAGGATCACGTCCATGCAAAAGATAGTATGGAGACTCTCCGGTAGAGGCATGTGGGGCTGCCCGATACACGAACAGCACCCAAGGGAGAAGGGTGTCCCACTCCCGCTCAAAAGCCAGCATACATTTGCGTAACATGCCTTTAAGGGTGCCGTTAAGTCTTTCGCAAGCACCATTCGACTGTGGGTGATAAGCTGTAGTAAGTACTTTTCGAGTTCCCATAAGTTTACAAAGTTCGTCCATAAGAGTAGAAGAAAAAGGGGTGCCCCGATCAGTTAGAATTTCACGAGGGGCCCCATGAACCGCGATAATTTGTTCTGCCAAAAATTTTGCAATAGTGTTGGTCTGTTCATTAACCATAGCGAAGGCCCACCCCCAACGCTTCAGAAAATCAACCATCACTAAAACTTTACAATGACCCGCCGAAGTAGTAGGAGCATGCATGACATCCATGCTGATCCTCTCGAATGGTGCCTCTACCGGAGTAAAAAATTTCATATATGCTTGAGGCTTGCGAGGGCCAGGGTTGCAAGCCGCACATACCTGGCAGCATTCGAGGAACCGTGTAACATCACGAGACATAGTATCCCAGTAATACCTAGCGGCTATTATTCCCATCATTTTAGCTCTCCCAACATGACAACCCCCCAAAAAATCATTATGACATTCCTTAAGGATATATTGACGACAATCGTTAGGGACCACAATCAAACGAATAGCATCAGGTAGGGGGACTCCCTTTTTGTCAGTTTGAAAACGGTATAGCATGTCATTTTCGTAAACAAATTTAGAGGCAGAACTACGTACGTACGAGGCCAGCTGTAGATCTTTCGGAAGTTTGTCATTTTGCAAAAATTCAATCATTGCAGAAGTGAGCGGGTCAGCGTTAAGGGCCTCAGACCAAATTTCCTTTGCGGCAAGCATGGGCACAGGGTGACCCGGACCATCATCAGGACCTTCATCATCTACAACGTCATCTAAGAGTGCAAAAAGATATTCTGGAATTTTCGGATATTCAGCAAAAACCCCGGCAATGGCAGGCGGATTGCGAGACAATGCATCCGCTGCCCCGTTGACTGAACCAGGTTTTTGAATAACACGAAAACGAAACTGTTCTATAAAAGCACGCCAACGGGCCACCCTCCCTTCAGCCGTCTTAGGTTTTGCGGCATCGCCCAGGATATATTCCAGGGCCTGATGGTCCGTGATCACGTCAAATTTATGTAAAATCAAGTAATGTTGAAAATATGAAATCCCAAAAAAGATAGCAAGAGCCTCCAATTCAGTAACAGTGTAGTTCTTTTCGGATGCATGGAGGGCTCTGGCCGCGTACGCTACTGGATGAAATTTTTCCTTTTCGTCTGCCTGTTGTAAAATGGCAGCTATACCCTGATAACTAGCGTCAGTAACAAGAGTAAAAGGTTTCGTAAAATTTGGATAGATCAAAACGGGTGCTGTAATTAATTTTTCCTTCAAAGTCTCGAAAGCAACTTGACAAGCAGAATCCCAGACAAATTCAGCACCTTTTTTCAAAAGCCGGGTCAAAGGATTAGCAATTTTGGCAAAATGAGGGACAAAACGTCGATAATAGCCCGCTAGACCCAAAAAACTTTGAATAGCTTTGACAGATTGAGGCACTGGAAAATGTCGAACCACCCGAATTTTGTCAGGATCGGTAGCAATACCAAATTCTGAGAGAATATGACCCAAAAAGGCCATCTGTTTACGTGCAAATTCGCATTTTGACAATTTTAGCAAAACATGCTCTTTTGCACAACGCTGGAAAATGTCCAGTAGACGCTGCAGGTGGTGATTCTGAGTCGGACTAGTAACTAGAATATCATCAATATAAACAATAAACCCTTCCATGATACGATCAATTATCCGTTGGAAGGTACTGGGGGCGTTACACAACCCAAACGGCATAACTTTGCATTCGTACAAACCCGAATGAGTGATAAAAGCCGTTTTTTCCCGATCTGCCGGATAAACAGGAATTTGATGAAACCCCGAAGCTAAATCCAATTTCGAAAAAATGCAATGGCCCAAAATGAGTTCAAAAAGACCATCAATTCGGGGAAGAGGATAACAATCTTTTTAGTGACCGAATTTAACTTGCGATAATCAACACAAAGACGCCAATCCCAATCTTTCTTTGCTACTAGAATAATCGGGGAAGCCCACGGAGACCGAGAGGGTTGTATGAGGCCTTGCTCCAACCAAGCGGACAATTTCTCGTCTATAATTTTCTTCTGTGCTGGGTTGACCTTGTAAGCCTGAGCACGAATAGGCCGTTTTCCTGGCTCAATTTCGATGTAGTGATAGTCAATATTGGTTTTTCCAAAACCACCTGTAGCGTCCCAAATATCAGAAAAATTTAAACTCATGAGCTTTAACCACCGCTGATTTCGACGGGACAAACAACAATCTTTCAGACTAATTTTGCCGTTCAAAAGAGCACGTTTTGCTGCATCTGCAAAAAGAGCAGTTGCTACCGATTCAGCTGCAGTCAGAGGGTCAACCTCGACCTCTTCTTCAGGAATACGTACAATATCCCCGTTCTGAGGGATACGTGAAAAGGCCTCGTCAAAAGACAAATCAGTAGGATGATATTTTTCCGTGGTCACTCTATACGTACGGGGCTCGAACCCAGGTTCTCCCGGATGGATCTTGCGACGTAGAAATTTTCGAAACTTTTTCGGCGGAGGAGAAAACACCTGGTTGAGGACCACGCCCTCACCCTGGGGCCCCTGACCAGCAGGAGGCTCAGGGGGAGGCTGAGACTCTGACGCCCAAGACTCTACAATGTCGGAAAACGCAACCGGTACCGTTGGCCAAGAATCTTTCGTTTCCTGAGAGAAATCAACCAAATCGTCACCCGAGAACAAACATGACTGCAAAGATTTTACCTCCCCATCCAAAATTTTGGGGGTAACTACCCCCTCTTTTAGAGGAGACTGAGGCTCAGGAGGGGCTGTAACCCCCTTGGCACACGAAGTCGCTTCCGGGATTTTCTCAGATTCGTCAAAAAATTCATTCGGATATAGCGGGTCCACACCCTCTTTTAGCAGGAGGTCCCCTTGAGTAGAGTCAACATCACAATTAAGAACCAACGGGTCGTCAAAAGGAGAATCAGACAAAGACCCAGTAAATGGGGAAGAAATTTGTGGAGGAAGGGTCCCGAGGTCCTCATCAACAATAAATAACATATCGTCAGTATACGTATCGACATTAACTTGAGCCCTCGTGACTGCCAACGGTACATCTAGGTTAGGGTCTGTGGCGAAATAGTCTTCAGCCGGGCTAATGGACCCCAACATGGTTGCCTTCGATAATTCGACCGGGCAATTTGTGGGATTTGCAACCAAAAAATCAAAAATTGTTTCCCGAGGCACAACAATCCCCCCATAAGGCAAGACACGATTTATATGTACAAAATCATCAAAAGGTTCGAACAAATGGGGAGTCTCGGTCAGTCTTGGGGAGACCCGGGCCTGAGCCCAGACCTCCGAGGAGGGAGGAACCACCACGTCAACTGCCAAAACCACTGCCAAAACTGTAGAATCCCGGGTGTTCCATTCAGCTCTCAACTGATCAGGGGTGAGCAAATCGTGGTTCATCGTACCCATGTAAACTTATTGTGAGAAAGAATAATGTCCCACGAAAAAGCTTTCATAAAGTCAGTACCTAACAAAATATCAAGATAAAAATCTGGGGCGACATGAAAATGCCACCCAAATTGGATTTGACCAACTTTAAAAGGCAAAAATGCTTTCCCTGTTAATTTCAGGTAGTCACTACCTGGTGTTCGAGCTTTGATAGGATCAGGATAATGAACCACGATTTCTGCGCCCGCCCTGAGGAGACGTTCAAGGCCCCCCGTACTAATTATCGAAATGGAGGCGCCCGTATCAACAATTGCAACCAGTTTTTGACCATTGACATCAATCAAAATTGCCGGAGTGTTTTCACCCGCTGCGAGAACAGATTCGAGGTCAATTTCTGGGACATCCCCCGGTTCTGCAAGAGCTGAATGACCCATCAGATCAGAAATTTGTACCACACAATGAGGGCTTACCTGTGAGGCTGGCGTAGCCTCTGTTTCTGGAGAAGGAATTTCCTCCCCTTGATCCTCCTGGACCCAATTTGTAGCCTCAGCTGGTGCAGATTCATGGACAGGTGGTTCGGGAGGGGCCGTATAGGGAGACCCCGGGCCTGCCAAGATGGGAGAGCCCCCCGCACACCACGAATCCGACGGCTCAGCTTCATTCATCCAAATATTATTCGAGTCAAATTTGTTTGGCCATAAACGAAGAAAAAGATCAGTCATATCACCAATATGCAACCGAATAGCATCAAAATACTTATTCATAAATTCATGAGTTTGGCCATGAATAGCTGCTAAGGTGGAAAAGTTCTGATGAAGCAACTGAAATTTTTGAGCCACTTGATGTTCTACTGAATCAGCGTCAAAAGACAAATTTGCCCCCAAAACCTGTTCCGAGGTTTCCTCCGGCTGGTTTGTGAGGCCTAAACGTTCGTAGTCGGGCTCAATCTGTAGCATATTGACCGAAAGTTGGTTGACCATCTGATTTACTTGCTGAGCCGTCGGAGGTGGAGCCGTTTGGGGGTTTCTACCCCCTCTTTTAGGCTGGGCCCCGCCCCCTACCGGACCATGAGAAGATGGTACAAAATTTGCGTTTAAACAAGGAGGACCGGAAGCTCTCGCTCCCGCCCCCTGGTAACGCGGCTGACCCGCCGGCAAAGGCACCCGCGGACGCGCCACATACCCAGGAGCCGCCACACCTTGTGACTGCCACTGGGACTGCGGCTGCGACCGAGGCTGACCCTGCGGAGCATGCTGCCACGGAGGCAGATACTGCTGTGGGGCCGCCGCATAACCCGGGGACTGAAGCGCCGGGTCATGCTGAGGATAGTATACCGGCTGAGGAGGCATCTGAGGGTAGGCCCCCACCATATCAACTTGTGCCTGAACATTTTGATTATTCCTACCTTTATATCCCGGAGGAGCTTTTGAAGGGTCCTTGTCCCAGCAGCGATCCGGATGGTGCCCCCGCTTGTTGCAGTGACGGCAAGGAGGGAAGCGTTTTTTCTTCTCTTCCTCCATTTCCTTGAGCTTATCTAAGAATTTAGTCTCAAACCAGTCCTTCATTTCCCGCAGCTCCAGCCTGGTCGCAGGAGTCGAATCAAGGGGGGCAGCCCCGTCTCTGGAGGAATTCTGGGCGCCAACATGAAAAACTGGGGCAGCAAAAGCTTGTTGATCTGCCAATCCAGGTTTTGAGATCCGTGATTCCAATTTGTCTAGAATACGTAGAATTTCGTCCAATTTGGGCTCACCTTTTCCGAAGTTTGATGCCAAGGCCGTTGTATATTCCGAACGAATACCGTCAAAAAGTTGTTGCACGCAGTGCCTGTCCCGGTCTGCCTGCTATGGCCAAATTTCCAAAGCTTGAGACTGTAGCTCCGACACATACTGGCGGACGGTTTCCCCAGGCTGCTGAACTCTTTGGTCAAAACGATGAAATTTTTCCGAAACTGATTGTTGAGGCTTCGGAAACTGGGCGGACATCATACGTATAAATTCGTCTAGTGACTCAACAACCTTAGGACCAACTTTCGACGCAAAAGTGAGAGCCTTACCAGACAGTTTGTTGAACATCAGACGGGCCCACTGGTCCCTAGGAATCCCTTGCACGGTAGCCGCTGAGACAAACTGTGGTAACCAATCTTCAAAAGTCGGCTCAAAACGAGGAATATCGTGTAAAATTGCCATATATATACGTACGATACAATTGAGCATTATGGCGTCCAACAGAAGCATCCGTAGCTTGCATAGTAGCCGGGGTAGGGTGAGGTCTCGTACGAGGGCGAGCCCCCCCTGAGTGGTCAGTGGCCACCCGACAAACTGCCTGGTCTGACTGTGTGGAATTTGAAGCCTGTTGGTCCGCCGGTTGTTGAGACGGAGGGGGAGTCTGCTGAGAAGCAGGCTCTGGCGGATTCAGATAGTAACCATAATTCTGCGGAGTACCGGGCACAGGGTCCGGATACATAGGAGCCAACTGAGGCTGGGACTGTTGAGACTCAAAATATTGTTGCTGATTAAGATCAAAATACAAATTCGGATCGTAATAACCATACTGAGCGTAGTAATGATAATTTGAATCATAATACCCATAGCCATCAGCCTGGGGGCCACCCGCCTGATGTGGCGGGGCCTGCTGTTGCTGAGGCTGCGGTTCAGGCACTGCGTGCGAAGTAGATCCAGAATTGTACTCACCAGGCCCATTCTGTTGAGGCGGCGGGACATTTGGCTGAACTGGAGGCGGTCCTTGGGCTGGAGGAGGGACTGAAGACTGAGGCGTAGCATTTTCTGGCCGCGGATTTTGCTAAGACTGATTGTGAGTGGAAATCATCGTCGTTTGTCCAGTACCGTATGAATATTGGGACTGCGGAGAGACTGGAGCTCCCCCTCCATTCGGCTCTGACTGGACATGGCCGGCCACTGAGAACGAAGGACCAGGTTGAGAGGCAGCAGGGGTCGAACCCCCTGCGAGCCCTCCTGACTCTGGTGGAAGTCCGAGAGAAGCACGCCGTTCTGCAACAAGCTTATCTGTCATTCTGTCTACCAACCCCCTATAAAAGTCTGAAATTTTTTCCAAGCGCCTAGGGTGCCCCTGAGGGAGATCTCTAACTTCCGGGTCCCGCACGACAGCAGCAGCCGCCGCAAAAATGTCCTCCTCAGACGGTAGCACAGATTGACCCGGGGGAGCCGCCGAACCCCCCGTTGCCTCCGACGGAGACGTATTGACAACACAAACTTGTTCTAAACCTACAGATGTAACTGAATTCCCTCCCTGAATTTCTGGGGTGGGCGTCGGGGGAAGGGGAGGTTGGGAGGGATTTTGGGGGGTTCGCCCCCCATTCTGCACCATCTGATCAGGAGAAGTAACTGGAGGACCAAAAGCTTTATTCAACATCTGAGAATATGACGGCCGCGGAATTTGCTGAGTACTAGAGGCCGAAGTTTGGGGCTGGGAGGAACCCCCCGCCTGGGTCCACTGGGGGGTGGACCCCTGCAACTGACCGGGACTTGAGCAATACAACATGGAATATTTTGATTTCGCGCAGAATTTTCCCCCCAAGTTTGCAAGGGAATCGTAGTGGGAATATAGGGGATCCCCCAATTACGGTAAGGAGCTCCCCCCCCCCCGAGTTCCAGGTGGAACCCCGTCTTGGAGAGGCGGATCAGTATATTCCCCGAGCTCACGCGGGTCCCCCCGATCCATAACTGGGGCCTGCTCACAACACCTCTGTC
>JASAND010011695.1:0-12303 GCA_030248195.1 Trissonchulus latispiculum
TTTTCCTGTCGCGCCCACAGGCGCGACAGGGATATATAACCTCATTTGCTCTGCTGTACTTTGCGTATATAAAAACTGAGCAACACCTGATAACATCATTTAGTATAAAGCAAAGTTTTGCAATAGTTTCAAGCCAGATAACATCATTTGATGCTAAGTTTTGTAGGTAAAATTCTGGATCAGTTGTTAAAATTTCCGTCATTGCCAGAATGTCTGGCTAGATAATTTATTGTTGCAAAACGATTTAGCTGAACTAAATCTTGTGAAATTTTCTTTAATTAGCAAGCGTAAATCTATGTCCTACACAGTTTCATACAGGGCAGAAACGAAAAATATGTAATTGTAAATACTCAAATCAAGGATGCCAGTGTATGCGAAGGGAACAACTGATGTAATAATGTTCACTAATTTAATTTGTGATTTCTTATTTCAAACTAATGTTTGAGCTACTTAAATTACCCCAAAGAAACATAACTATTTATTTTTACTTTAACAGAAAGGAATATTTTACCCTGCCATGGTGTGGTCCGGGCTCCGGGTACAATCCAAAATTTATTTTTGCTTTTGAAAAAGGTCCTGATTTCTACAAATTTATTTATTCAAAATTAGGTTCCAGAATTGAGAACATGCAGCATAGCATAAGGCTTATGTAATTTCAACTGACATTATATGGCAATTTAGCCGCAAAATTGTGATGTTTTTGGCGGCGATGTTTTTTTCCGGTTTCTCCTATTTGATGGTTGTGTTGCACACAATGTTCTCCGCTTTCACGTGAACTGCAGCGGTGGGCCAACCTAACGGGCTATAGGGTCTATGTTAGTAGTACCCTCTAAAGAATTTAAAAATCACAAATTTTTTGCGCCCCAGCTGCGCCACAGCACCGCAGGGGCGCCGCAAAGTCGGCTCAGAGCGAAAAGTGGCCATTTTTGTCGTCGTCGCTCAAGTCGAACTTTACGAGCTGGAGCTGATTTCTTTTTATATTCAGAAATTACGTATATTGAACCAGAGTTGGAAGTGGGTCGCGGGTACCCGCGGGTCGACTTTCAGGTCAGTGGGTACCCGCGGGTCAGAGCGGGTCAAGAGTTATTTTTGTTCACACCATCTTTATGCTAAATTTTGGGCTAATTTCACCAGAAAATTTACAATTTGTTAAATTTTCAATTTTTCTCGAACTTTTGGCTCTTTTGTATGTCTGTATATATTATTGTTTTTATGATAAAATTATTTATTTCTATTCTGTCTTGAATCTTCAGTTAAAATATTTCAGTATATAATATCTCCCGGACATAGTCATTGGCACAAATATTTTATTATTACGCAAAGCCTTTAATGCTTCTGCATTGATTGACAAACAGTTTGCGCGAGCGTAAATCTTTCCGTAAAAAGCGTGAGCTGCTTCCAATAAATAATTATATAATGTCAAGCTTGAAATTTCGACATAGTTCAAAGAGTGATAATCATTCCTAATTTTCTTGGTGCTAATAAAGTGTATGATATAATGGCAGTTTGCTATCAGCTATCATATCCAAATTAGGAGTGGACAGTGTTATACAAACACTCCTGCAGTAGTTGCTACTCAGCTGTAAAAATAAATAACAATGAATGAACTTATTAACTTTTACGAAATTAGGTACTACAAGAAAATAGACGATAACTACAAGAAGATAGATCTTCAGAACTTTGCCTAAATACTGATTACACTGACCGATCGAGGCCCCAACGCTTTTGCCATAGCATAGCATCCTCAGATCTAACGAAAGAAAGATGAAACATGCTGTAGTTAGCTGTGAACGCCAAAGTTTTGTTTGAAAGTTTTAATACTTCACTACATACATTTTTAATGTGTTAATTTTGCTCGATGTATGCCATAGAGTACTTAAATATGCAAAAATGTCCAAATTAAGAAGTAGGCCAAGTGGGTCGACGAAATTTCAGTGGGTCGCGGACGTGGGTCGCGGGTCAGGGGTCCGCGGGTCGCGGGTACCCACGGGTCACGAAATTGCGACCCACTTCCAACTCTGTATTGAACTAACTAACGGTCCAGATTGCGTTTCTCTATCACTTTCGTAGCGACCACAGTGACCCGTCAAAAATGGCGAAAAGTCGAAAGATGAAAGATCGAAATTTCTCGCTATCTATTCAACTTTGAAAGTTTAAATCTTCCAAACAATGGTTTTCTGGCACGGAGAATCGATTCCCGCAGTCAGTTTTACCGTCAGACCCACCCATCTTGCTGTGATGGTTCCAATTTGCCGTCGGGAGGGTCAAGTCGGAAACCGCTTCCTGGAGGTCCATAGTAGGCTTTGCCTAGCCTCTCAAAACTTTGTCTGTAGGGGTTTTCTGGCGCGCCCAGCTCATTCCCCCATTCCCGGTATTCGTTTTGCCATGTGACGTACCTATTGTGCTGGGCTGGCTCCAGTTTGCTGTTTGAAGGGTTCGTCGGGTGGGGGACGGTCAAGTGGTCGAAAATAAGGTTTTTCAAAAGCGATCAAATTTGGTATCAAATGAAAGCCCTAAGGGAGCTGAGCAACTTTTGTCATAGAACTGCATACCCAAAGTGGCTGCAGAGTGCTGTGGTGGGGTGGGGTTGGGACTTAGGCGATTTGGGGTCTAAAATAAAATTTTTCAAAAGTGGTCAAATTTGGTATCAAATGAAAGCCCTCAGCGAGCTGAGCAACGTTTGTCATAGAACTGCATGCTCAAAGTGGCTGTGGAGTGCTGTGGTGGGGTGGGGTGGTGACTTAGGCGATTTTCGGTCAAAAATGAAATTTTCCAAAAGTGGTCAAATTTGGTATTAAATGAAAGCCCTCAGCGAGCTGAGCAACTTTTGTCATAGAACTGCATGCTCAAAGTGGCTGTAGAGTGCTGTGGTGGGGTAGGGTGGGGACTTAGGCGATTTTGGGTCAAAAATGAAATTGTTCAAAAGTGGTCAAATTTGGTATCAAATGAAAGCCCTAAGTGAGCTGAGCAACTTTTGTCATAAAACTGCGTACCCAAGGTGAATGTAGAGTGCTGTGGTGGGGTGGGATGGGGACTTAGGCGGTTTTGGGTCAAAAATAAAATTTTTGAAAAGTGGTAAAATTTGGTATCAAATGAAAGCCCTAAGTGAGCTGAGCAACTTTTGCTGTGTCGGATTTATGCCTTTCTCAACCGGAATTTAAAGGATAGACATTAGGTCCAACACACATATTATCCCCTTTTGTGCGGAGCATTTCTGGTCCTTGTATATATATATATACATATATATATATATATATATATATATATATATATATATATATATATATATATATATATATATATATATTTCTGGCCCGCTCCAAAACCTTGCTCTGCCCTGCCCGGCTCCATAGCAAAATTTGTCGGCACGGCCTGCAAGCTGACAAAATTTGGCCCGGCCCGTCCCACCACAAGTAAATTTCCAAAATTTTACTCACATTATTATTTCAAAGACTTCATTGCATGATAGAAATGCTAAAGTATGCTACGAAATGTCTCGCTGTTAATTAACTAGAATGCATAAATTTTTAGCTAGTTTTAGTGATTTCACTACATTTTGAAAGTCGATCCTGCTCATCATTTGTTTATGCTCGCTCTGGCCCGCAGTTTGAAATTTGTCGGCCCGCCTCGGCTTGCTATCCAATGGATGCTGCCCCGGCCCGGCCCTCCAAGAATCTGTTCTCTCCCCGTCCCCACCTTCGGCCAGAGCGGGCCCCAGGAAGCCCCCCAGAAAAACCTTGTAAACGTAACAAATTTAGTTTTAGGCAGTTTTCACTCACAAATCAACCTCTCCCTGATAATCAGCGAACAGGGCATGGACAGCATTTACTTAGATTGAAGAAGATCTTAGAACGTTTAAAAATTATTTAAAAGTTTCAGTGTGATCAGTGCGCATTGTTTGAAAATGGCAACATCGACTTATTAAGTTTTGTTTACTTCGGTTTATGTAGGTATGGCATTATGAAGCCGATAGGAAGTCAGCATTAAGGGTACAACGAAGATATCTAACTCTTTGAAAACTACGAAACTAAACTCACTCAGCTAATTTTCTTCAGGCGACAGGTCTATTTTGGAGTATCCAGGATATAATAAAAGGCTAAAGCCTATCTGCAAAGTAAACTAGAGGTTTAAGCAAAATATGTTCTCTTTGAGTTGTCCGTTCACCCTGTCTTGACCTTTTAAATGGCCGCCGAACAATTTCTGTGTGCAGAAAAGAAACGTATCAAACCCAGTACTTAAAGAAGGTAAACTGCAGTTACAGATATCCCTTTTGCAATAAATTAGCGCCTTGTTAAAGGGTATCCTAGCAAATCCACCGGCTAAACTTGACTAACGAGTTCAAAAACACAGATATTAGGCGTTTGTGGGCAGTTTGCTCAGTTTTGCGGTCTCCAACAGTGTAACTTTTGGCCATATCTCGAGATTCACAAAAGCTAGAAAAACTTCGATTGCAGATTTAGAATCTACGTCCCCGAATTACCCTATGACCGACTTTTCAACCAAATCAGACATTAAACGTTTTCGACCATTTTTGACAAAATCCTCTGAAAATGGTTGCCCATAAAAAGGCAGTTGGGATAAGGAATTTTTGATTAAATATTGCCACAAGTTACTTGACACTTCTTTTTAAAGGATATCCTAGCAAGTCCACCGGCTGAGCTTGACTAATGAGTTCAAAAAACACAGATATTAGGCGTTTCTGGGTAGTTTGCTCACTTTTGTGGTCTCCAACAGTGTAACTTTTGGCCATATCTCGAGATTCACAAACGCTAGAAAAATTTCGATTGCAGATTTGGAATCTGCGTCCCCGAATTGCCCTAGGACTGACTTTTCAACCAAATCGGAGACAAAAAGTTTTCGACCATTTTTGAGAATCGCCTTGGTCCCCCCTTACGATTTTCAAAAATTAAATTCCCTGCCCTGGTCGACTGGGTGGGTCTAGAGCGATGAAATTAAAATGGGCCAGGTTTGGGACCAACCCCCACATACCCACCAAATTTCAGCTCCGGGCGTTGAGCCTAGCTTGAGTTAATAGGGGGGGACAAGAATAATAATAATAATAATAATAATAATAACTAGCGCTACTGCAAGAATGTGTTGCCCACAACACGTTCCTTTTGGGGTGAAAACTCGATTTTCGTACAGTTTCATGCTTCGGTCATATTACAACTCTTTCTCAGGTCGTCAAGACCTTTCGAATGATGCTAGTATGAGCCCGATCCGCCAAGTTTCATTTTTGACCAATTTTTGCTCGAATCAAAATCAATCTTCGGGTCAAAACTGTAATTTGGTACATTTTCACG
This sequence comes from Trissonchulus latispiculum, assembly GCA_030248195.1. Taxonomy (NCBI): domain Eukaryota; kingdom Metazoa; phylum Nematoda; class Enoplea; order Enoplida; family Ironidae; genus Trissonchulus; species Trissonchulus latispiculum. Next base: position 5,304 of record JASAND010011695.1, read on the forward strand.
CTTTATTGCTATTACAGCTTTTTCTTAGCTCGTTGAGAGCTTTCGAATGATAGCAAAATCAGCTGGATCCAAGAAATTTCATTTTTGACCAATTTTTGCTAAATGGTTGCCCATAAAAAGGCAGTTGGGATAAGAGATTTTCGATAATTATTGATGAAAGGTATTTGATTCAGCTTCTTAAAAGGTATCCTAGCAAATCCACCAGCTCAATTTGACTAACCAGTGCAAAAACTCTTATATCAGGCGTTTCTTGGCAGTTTGCTCACTTTTGCGGTCTCCAACAGTGTAACTTTCGGCAATATCTCGAGATCCATGAGGGCTAGAAAACTTTCGATTGCGGATTTGAAATCTACGTCCCCGGGTTACCCTATGACCAACTTTTAAGCAAAATCGGAGACAAAAAATTTTTGACCAAATTTTGGATTTTGAAATTTCGCCTTGGTCCCCCCTTACCATTCTCAAAATTCCGGGATTCGCCATTCCCGTAATCCGGAAGGTATCGGGCTGCCCAACTGAGGATCCAATGTCCAAGTGAATATCTTCAAAATGAGGTATCAACCACCCCTGTACCCCTTCCCAATCTCGAGATCTAGGGGGGGGACAGACGGATAATAATAATAATAATAAGCACAGAACGATAACAAAGTGTTGCCATTTCCTTTGGAAAAGTGGGCAACACAATAATAATAAATCCTACCGGCATCAACGGGTTGTCGCAGCCATTTTCCTCTTATCTAAAGTGTCAAAACTCAGTTTTGGTACATTTTCAAAACTTGGTTCTATTACAAATTTTTTCCTACTAGTTGAGGGCTTTCAGATGAGTACCATATCGACTACTTTTGAGACAATTTTTAAAATTCGGGTCTTCCGGGAATTTCGGATTTTTAGTTTTTCGGTTATAACTTTCGCTAGGCGGATTTCCGGAAGATCCCGCAAGCAGGAAACTTGTTCAGCTCGACGAGCTCTTTCATTTGAGCCCCATATCGACCACTTTCGGAGAATTTTTTCAAAATCCGGAATTTTCCGGATCGAATATATCGAAATCCGTAAATTTTCCGGAAATTTCGATTTTAGTTTCGAAATCAGCGTGGTCGCTTACCCTATGACAACCTTTTAAGCAAAATCGGAGACAAAAAATTTTTAAGTCCAAAATCCGGGTTTCCGTGAATTCCCGGATTTTCAGTTGTTCGGCTATAACTTTCGCTAGACACATTTCCGGAAAATGTTGCAAGAAGGAAACTTGTTCAGCTCGACGAGCTCTTTCATTTGAGCCCCATATCGACCACTTTCGGAGAACTTTTTCAAAATCCGGAATTTTCCGGGACGAATATCTCGAAATCCGTAAATTTTCCGAAAATTTCAATTTCAGTTTCGAAATCAGCGAGGTCGAATTACCCTATGACCAACTTTTAAGCAAAATCGGAGACAAAAAATTTTTACGTTTCCCTTGGTCCCCCCTTACGATTTTTAAAATTCCGGGAGCCGCCATTCCCGGAATCCGGGAGATATCGGGCTGCCCCCACAAACGGGAGCACTTCAGGTCACCCTCCAACTATGGTGAGAATTTCAGCCCGATCGGTCCAGCCAATCTCGACAAAAAGGGGGGGGGACACAAATGTTGACCGGAATAATAAATAAATAAATAAATAAAGAAAGAAAGAAACTTAGCCATATCAAAGGGTTGTCTTTTTTTAAAAAGATGCGACAACCCAATAAGTCAAAAGGCATCAAGTGGTTCCCGCCCGACATTTTTCCGTTTATAGAATGAGTTTATAATATTCGGGGTCCCATAACTCATTTGTCCTATATTTTGACGCGTTAACCCTATTACGACTATTTATCTACGTCACGAGAGCTTTCGAATGATACCCATATTGTTGGGTTTCCGTTACTTTCAATTTTGACCCATTTTGACCGGTTTTGGCCATTTTTGATCTCCTTGAGGCTCCGTATCTCATTTTCCCCACATTTTGGAGCGTTGGCTCTATTACAACTTTTTATCCACACATCGAGAGCTTTCGAATGGTATCCATATTGGGGGGTTTCCGACAACTTTTAATTTTGGCCCATTTTGACCGTTTCTTGCCATTTTCGACCCCTTTGGAACCACGTAACTCATTTTTCCTACATTTTGACGCTTTGGCCCTATTACAACTTTTTATCCACGCAACGAGAGCTTTCGAATGACACCGGTATCAGCCATATCCGACAATTTCCAATTTTGGCCCATTTTGACCGTTTCTGGCCATTTTTGACCCCTTTGGAGCCCCGTAACTCATTTTTCCTACATTTTGACGCTTTACCCCTATTACAACTTTTTATGCACGCAACGAGAGCTTTCGAATGATACCCATATTGGAGGGTTTCCGTTACTTTCAATTTTGACCATTTGCAGCATCACCGTATCGACTAATTGCAAATTGTGTGACACTATGGTACCCAGGTGCCCGGAGGGTCTTCCCGCATCGGGTGCCACCCTACATGCAATATTTCAGGCCAACTAGTTGACTCTAGCTCGAGATAAAGGCGGAAAACCCCTTCAAACGGCCGTTTTGGCCGTTTTTGGCCATTTTTGACCCTTTTTCGCCTCATAACTCTAAATAGGTACATTTTCAGGCCTTGACCCAATTACAACTTTTTCATGGCTCGACGAGAGCTTTCGAATGATACCAAAATTAGCTCATTTGGACAACTTTTTTTATTTTACTCATTTTTACTCACGGGGGTGCTCCGGGAGCACCTCTGCTCCCCCGGGGCACCCCGCGCTTCCGGGAGCAGTTCAAGTCAAGACCTTCAAAATGAGGTATCAACCACCTCTCTACCCCTTCCCAATCTCGAGAAATAGGTGCGGACACAAAAATGTGAACAATAATAAGAAGAATAATAAGAATAAACATGTCCAGAACATAGGGTTCCAAACCCTTTGGAAAAGGGCGGGAACCCAATAACTAGCGCTACTGCAAGAATGTGTTGCCCACAACACATTCCTTTAGGGTATCGATTTTGTTAGATACTTTTTAAGTTATTCCTGTTCAGGAAATCTGTCCCAGGACTCAAAGATATTTAAATTAAGCACCACATTGCCCATGTGAAACCATAAAGCCTAACATGTGAGCTCACCAGGGGCGCACCCAAGGGGGGGCCCCCTGTCAGGTTTCGAAGGTCAGAAAAATTTAGAAGCAGAAAGGAGAAAAAGCAGAAAAAACAAAAATTTTCGCGCCGTCGGCGCGAATTAACTTTTCTTTGGTTGTTTTGAGGAAAGCATATGGGGCAGGGTGGGGTGGCTGGTCTTCAATTATTATTCGGTATCCGTATATAGCAAGCAGCGATTGCTATACTTTCTGTGCGTACTATGCATAGTATGCGTTGCTGTTTGTTTCTATTTTGATTTAACATATAGTAAACTAAAATATTATCTGGTCAAGGCAACATTATATATGTCTAACCAACTATTCACTTACCTATATATACCTATTAAACTGCTCAAGGCAAAGAATTCAAAGTTTTGAAAACAATTTTACTTCGAAATTTACAATTTTCTTCTACTTATTTGGGGCAGCGCCCCCAGACACCTTGCGTATCAAGACACATTAGTGCGACTTTTTCGCCAGCTATTCGAACTCTGACACCGCAGTTCGACGAGCATGCAACGTAAAATGAAGCTAAGGTCTGTAACGATGTTTAAAAACTTAAAAACGCAGTAAATCGAAGCTAAAAGCGTTTATAGCTTTATACTAATTATATAATTTTTGTAATTTTACGCAGTAGAAATTAAAAATACGCATTCTAAAATAAAAATATATATACGCAAAATTTACGCAGGTGCGTTTTTCAAAAAATTTATTAAAAACCCCTGATATGCACGCTTTTTTACAAAATACAATTTAAAATGCACACACAAAAGCTTAGTCAAATTTTGCTACTGCTAACCACAACATGGCTCAAAAAATTTTCAAATAGGTGAAGCTTTTTAAAAAGAGCTCTAGCTTGTAGCTGGGGGCTGCCGCCCCCAGACCCCCGCTTCTTCCCACTTTTTCGTATCATACCTACGTTGCTTTGCTTTGTTTAGAGTTTTATTAGTTTGAGTTATATAGTACGTATATACCTTATGTATCCGGTGAAACCAGGGCGCTAGCCAGAAGACAATTTTGATCCTTTGAAACAACAAAAAGTGGTCAGAAAAAATTGTTTTCAGGTCCAAAATGCAAAAAATTCTCAACTTCTGGGGGGCTGCGCCCCCCAGACCCCCTGCTTCCGCATTTCTGAGAATGATTAATTCTATTTAACTACCTCAGCCAATGTCACCAATTACTACATGCTTGTTCTCAAAGCACAAAGACATGTGTAGAAATAACTATAAAAAATTCAACATTGTTGCCGCCCCCCCCCCCCTGTCAGAAAACGCTGGGTGTGCCACTGGAGCTCACATCTCCTTACCGTTAATTAGTTTTTGTTAATTAAAGTTTACAGATGCCGCATATATATTACCGTTTAGCTCATAAATATGGGGCTTATCCGAGCTCCACAAGATATATAAAACTTTACAAGGCCAATAAAACCCGCGTACTCTCATGCCGGTGAAGTCCGCCAAAAATGCAGCCAATTGCTGTGGTCTGCTGAGAATAGACATCAAGGCTGAAACAATCATAAAGCTTTTTCATGGGGAACATATATACCAAACCATAAAGGAAGGTACAGGATATAGTAATTATATATATATACAAGTAACAAAAATGCTCCGCACAAAGGAGGATAATATGTGTGTGTTGGCTGTATCGTATATATATATTCTTTAAATATCCTTTAAACATATAATAAATATAAATAGGTATATATATCCTTTAAATTCCGGTTGAAGAAGTAAAGACAAAAGTTTCATGGGCACGTGACGTTATTTGGCACAGCAAATATTGGTGGATGGTTCCATGTCAAAAGTTGCTCAGCTCACTTAGGGCTTTCATTTGATACTAAATTTTACCACTTCTGAAAATTTTTATTTTTGACTCAAAATCGCCTAAGTCCCCACCCCACCCCACCGCAGCACTCTACAGCCACTTTGAGCATGCGGTTCTATGACAAAAGTTGCTCAGCTCGCTTAGGGCTTTCATTTGGTACCAAATTTGACCACTTTTGAAAACTTTCATTTTTGACCGAAAATCGCCTAAGTCCCCACCCCACCCCACCACAGCACTCTACAGCCACTTTGAGCATGCGGTTCTATGACAAAAGTTGCTCAGCTCGCTTAGGGCTTTCATTTGGTACCAAATTTGACCACTTTTGAAAACTTTCATTTTTGACCGAAAATCGCCTAAGTCCCCACCCCACCCCACCACAGCACTCTACAGCCACTTTGAGCATGCAGTTCTATGGCAAAAGTTGCTCAGCTCGCTTAGGGCTTTCATTTGGTACCAAATTTGACCACTTTTGAAAACTTTTATTCATTTTTGACCGAAAATCGCCTAAGTCCCCACCCCACCCCACCACAGCACTCTACAGCCACTTTGAGCATGCGGTTCTATGACAAAAGTTGCTCAGCTCGCTTAGGGCTTTCATTTGGTACCAAATTTGACCACTTTTGAAAACTTTCATTTTTGACCGAAAATCGCCTAAGTCCCCACCCCACCCCACCACAGCACTCTACAGCCACTTTGAACATGCAGTTCTATGACAAAAGTTGCTCAGCTCGCTTAGGGCTTTCATGTGGTACCAAATTTGACCACTTTTGAAAAATTTTATTTTCGACCACTTGACCCCCCACCCGACTGACCCTTCAAACGGCAAAGTGGAACCAGCACAGCAAGATGGATGGGTCCTACGGCAAAAAGGACACCGGGAATGAGCTGGGCGCACCAGAAAACCCCTATAGACAAAGTTTTAAGAGGCCAGGTAAAGCCTACTATGGACCTCCAGGAAGCGGTTTCCGACTTGACCCTCCCGACGGCAAAGTGGAACCATAAAGAAACGGTCATTTGCTGCTTGATAATATTAGAATTAGACAAAATTGGTTAGAGAAAGTCTAGGATTAAATTTTAGTATATAATTCCGAAAGTATGCAAATTAGGTTTTCCTTTTTCTTTCTCTGATTTTTTCCTCAACTTTTACAAGATTTTCATATTGTAGTACGACTGTAGCTCAACCGTTTTCAGAAACGCTTTCTAGACAGATACATAAATAAGGTTCCATTGATTTCGAGGATAAAGTTATAACAAGCTAAATTGGCATGGAATGGTTTGCCGCCGCTTCTTTCTTCTACGCAGGTACGTTTGTAGCGTCGATTTCAATCAAATCGGTGGTGAAAAAGCGTTTTTCCGTGCTAAGTTTTCGAAAAATGGTTGCCCTTAAAGGGGCAGTTGGCATAAGGAGCATTCTTTCGAAATGGTTGCCCTGAAAGGGACAGTTTGGGATAAACAACATTCCCTGGAAATGGTTGCCCTTTAAAGTTGCAGTTGGGATAAGGATCTTTTCTGGAAATGGTTGCCCTTAAAGGGGCAGTTGGGATAAGCACCATTCCTGGAAATGGTTGCCCTTAGAAGGGGCAGTTGGCATAAGGAGCATTCTTTCGAAATGGTTGCTCTGAAAGGGACAGTGGGGATAAGCAACATTCCCTGGAAATGGTTGCCCTTAAAGTTACAGTTGGGATAAGGATCTTTTCTGGAAATGGTTGCCCTTGAGGGCAGTTGGGATAAGCACATTCCCTGGAAATGAGTTGCTTATGCAAAAGGGGCAGTTGGCATAAGGAATTTTTCTGGAAATGGTTGCCCTTAAAGTTGCAGTTGGGATAAGCAACATTCCCTGGAGATGGTTGCCCTTAAAGGGGCAGTTGGGATAAGCAACAGTGTCCCCGAATTACCCTATGACCGACTTTTCAACCACGATGGGACCATTAAACGTTATTATCCATTTTTGACACCTTCACCCTGAAAATGGTTGCCCATAAAAGGGCAGTTGGGATAAGAAATTTTCTACTAAATATTGCTGAAAGTTACTTTTACACTTCTTT